>JAZGTK010016502.1:0-12701 GCA_036877625.1 Ambastaia sidthimunki
GAGGGCAAGATACAGCCTCATGTTCTCCAGCTGAGGAAACTATGTGATGTTGTTCTCCTCCGAGCTGCTCTTATACACATGTCGAGTTCTCAGTAACATCAAGAGGTGATGCGAGTTCATTGAACTTGGCAGCAACTAATCTCTGAATGTGTGTTTTTTTACAGGTGTGCATTGCTGTATGTTTCTCTGTGATTCTAACCTTTAAAATAAGTGAGAAGGTCATGCAACAAGTCACATATGTAATAGTATAGTATAGCACAGTATATACACAGTTGCATACACACACACACACACACACACACACACACAAATATATAATATTATATAACACTATTATATAACACTAGGTGGCGATATGCACATTGGTTGCAAAGTGCCAAAAACAGAAGAAGAAAATTAGCGGAACTTGTTGTTGCAGGTCCCTGTAGTACTAGACTGGTAGTTAAATTTAGTTTATTGTTAATCTAAACCTTGATCAGTAATAAATCTCTCTTTACACCAGAACTTGTGCCTTCAAAACATCAACTATGGCGCTCAGCGATGCGGACGTACAGAAACAGGTGAGCAAACCGTTTAGATAAAAGTTTACATAAACGTTTAAATAAGTTGTTCGTTCTTAAAGAACAGCTAACTTTTATAGAAGTCAGTAATAGAAAAGTTTGTTATAAATAGTTTAAGTATAGTTATAAATATATAATATAAATAATTACAATTATTATGAACGCTGTGGTGGTTTATTGACAGGAGTTGGATAAGAGATTCATCATTTTGCTTTCGTTGTCTTGTATTTTTGATACTAAAGATTGTTGATACTCTTTATAATAAATTAATTTGGAGCAGAACAGACACAGTTTGCCCACTGTATAGTGTATTGATTTATGCTTTAATATATTATATAAGTTATTTACCTTAATAATCTTCATAAAGGGACAGTGCGGCTTGGGAAACATTTTAAGTCATTGCAAATGATAAAGATGGTGTTTTCCTATTAAACTTCTTGGATTTACACACCTTGCCAATACATTTTGCACAACCAGTAATATTTTGCACAACCAAATCCAGTCCAGCTCTCATTATTAAATGAACCAGAATTCACGACCCACTTAATGTAATTTTGATCAGCTAGTGTTTCATTCTGGTCACAGTGTTGTCATTGAAAATAGTTTTTGCAGTTCATCAGTTTATTTACAGTGATTTTCTGTGTCTCTTCAGATCAAACACATGATGGCCTTTATTGAGCAGGAAGCTAATGAAAAGGCCGAAGAAATTGATGCCAAGGTACCGTATGAACTCAATGCTTGTGTGACTACAAACCGACTCTTTATAAGGTGGTTGTGTCATCAAGAACGTCTCTGTGTTTTGGCTTGCAGGCGGAAGAAGAGTTTAATATCGAAAAGGGACGACTGGTACAGACTCAGAGGCTGAAAATAATGGAGTACTATGAGAAGAAAGACAAACAGATTGAACAGCAGAAGAAAATGTGAGTCTAACTTGGTTCTTTAGATGAGTGACCTGTCTGAGAAATTAATGTGTCCATTCCAAACCCCAGCCAGATGTCTAATCTGATGAACCAGGCAAGACTGAAGGTGCTAAAAGCTCGTGATGACATGATTAGGGTATGATGATGTAATTTCGAATTCTTTATGGTTAATACACTAAAAGCTGAGTTGAAGTTATCTCACTTCATCTTATTCATGTGAGTCTTTGTAGGATCTTCTAAACGATGCACGTCAACGGTTAGCCAACATTGCCAAAGACCCAAATCAGTATTCAAAACTTCTCGAGGGGCTTGTGCTGCAGGTCAGATCTTTGCAATTTTTGCTGTTTGATAGTTTCTGAAGTAGATTCTGAGGGGTTTTTATCTATCTTTCCCCCCAATGTGTACCTAATGTTGGTCATAATTTAGTACGTTTGACGTTTTGATGTTAACAGGGATTTTATCAGTTGCTGGAGCCCAAAGTCACAATCCGGTGCAGAAAGGAAGATGTGGCAGCGGTGCAGGCGAGTTCTGTTCACATTCAAATTCAGATACACAGATTGTTCGTAGTTTCAAACTGGTTTCGATTTATCAGTGTTTATGCTGGTGTTTTTCATTCCAGGCTGCAGTTCAGAAGAACATCCCCATCTACAAAGCAGCCGTCAAGAGTAACATTGAAGTGCGCATTGATGAGAACAACTTCCTGTCACCTGAAATGTAAGATCTTTTCCCATATTCCATCCACATATATATTCCATACATACATACATTATATATATATGTGTATATGGAAGGTATAATGTATATGTGTGTATGGAATATATAATGTATATGCATTAACTGCTTTGGCATCTTCAGTTCAGGAGGTGTTGAGGTCTATAACGCCAACGGCAAGATCAAGGTCTCCAACACACTGGAGAGTCGACTAGATCTTCTAGCACAACAGGTAGGAGAACAATGGGGACAGAGCTACTATTAAAAAGCACGTTAGGTTGATACCAGATCATGTAACTGAACCATAAAACCATAAAATCTGTTTGTAAATCAGGAGAAAAGGGAACACTAGTGTTACCCAATGACAGTCACTTCCGGTTCCTGTTGGTTTCTTCAGCACAGTAATGCTATAATGAAGTATTATTATTGACTCTTTGTGGTACTGAAGACTTTGTGTTCTTGGTCCTTCTGTCACAGATGATGCCTGAGATCAGAGTGCAGCTGTTTGGTGCCAATCAAAACCGCAAGTTTACAGATTAACCGACTGTTCTGTTACCGCAACGTGGAATTTTAATTTGGAGAACAGAGGAAAAAAAGTGCATTTTTTTAAAGGCCACTTTGTGGAAACTTTCTGGTTCTGGAAATTAAAGTGGTCAAGTTCTATTAATTAATTGTTTTGCTTTTGTTACCGTTTATCTTTTGTGTATTTTTTGATAGCAGCTTCTATTTGATGATCATGAGTGAATATCCCTGTTAAAAAAATCTTAAACCAAGGTGGTCTCCTATCCTGGTCAGGCTATTTAGCTGGTTTTATAGGCATTTTGAGCACTTGCAAATTGGTCAGTCTGGGACACTAGCTAACAGATGAACCAAACGCTAGGTGGGGATCATGGTTAAACTAGCCAAGACCTGCAATCCAACTTAGACTGGTTTATGCTTGGGTTTTTTCAACATGGATATTTCTGTGGAAATATCCTGACATTTAATCTTCCCCAGTCTGTACAAAAAACAAAAAGCACTCAGGAATTTACATTGTCTTATGTTACGTTACCAATGATGTGAGCTAAGCTAGCAGCCTAACTGGTTTTCCTGAGAAAAACTTCATTTATTGTCTTTTAAATATGTGGATGCATGTGTTTGACTGTCTGTGTTCACCTCTGAATACTTTCATTTGTTTCCTTTCTGTGTTGCATTTTACTACAAAAAATAAATCGGATATATTTTATTTATATTTTGATGCATTTTTTTGAGGACTAAAAATAATGTAACTGCTTTCTCCGCAGGTGATTGTACACCAACACACACCCACAAAAAACAACAACAGTTTGTATAGCCCATTACAGTGAATATTGTTTGTTTGGTTATATATTTTATGAGAGAAAACTGATTGCTTAACTCTCATGAGGCAACAATGCAATATAGCGCCACCTTGTGGAAATGAAACGCACTGCATGAGTTGTGGTGTACAAACGAATGTTTTGCATAATCAAATGACTGCAGATCATGTTGTCAGGTATACAAAAACCTTTCAACGAACAGTCTTAAGCAAAGAGGGTTGTCTGTAGTCTTATATTTGACTACCTGTGGCCCAAAATGACTGAATAAAGAATGTCAATGTGAAGTTTGACATGTTCCAAAAGGTTAAATTTTGTAGTATTAGGGCAGAAAACGTTGTAATAAACACGGCTGTAATTACTCTTCCTTGAATTATTAAGACACTGTTGTTTTTATTCAGAAAGGCCTTTTATTTTGAAATGTTAATATAAATGTGCATTAGGTCCCAAACTGTTTTGTTTCCTTCTTTTTACATTAACATTAAATCTTGGTCTCTTCAAGTTCTCTGTTTTTTACTGAACACTTTTAACAGTCTAATTCTAACAGACATCACTGTGACATTTGCTACAGAATGAGAAAATAACTACAATATCACTGTCAAAAAAAATACAGGGCACTATTAATTTATATGCAATCCAATATATAAATGTAAAATAGCTTCAACACATAAACACCAATAAGCCACTGGTTCATAATGCTGCATTTGTTAAAGCTGCAACCCGTAACTTTTGTTTAAAAATCGCAGGTTATTTAATGTATTTAATAGTCAAATGAGGCCAAACTGACACCTGCAAAATCAGCCCAACAGCCCAAATTATAAATCATTATTATTATAAACTTGTGAATCTGTGTAAAGACACTGTTTTGAACACTGATCTTTTAACTTGCTCAATAACTATTTTTTTAATTTTAACCAAGAAAGTTACAGATTGCAGTTTTGTTTCCGTGTCATTTATTAAAAACGTTCAGTGGCAAGAATAAGGCTTTGTTGCATTCATTTTATTCTGCAATCAACAAGCTCATTTAGAGAAGCATTAAAAAGCTCACAATGATCATTATATTGCCTACAAGACATGACATTTTGTCCCTCAAAGGAACATGTGCATAAAGGCCTCCACAGCAAAGCCCAGATTTACAGACTAGGATTAAAATTAGCCACTGGATTACACAGATTATATTATCAGACCCTGTACAATCACTGATTGATTCGTTTTTGCTTATTTTGTTAAGCATCTAAACACGCTTCGGACTCATTTACTAACACGTAACATCCATCACCATGTTGTCACTAATCGTGTGGGTTTAAATTATAATAACTATGTTCTTAAAAATACAAAAGAAAAACAGAATCATTAAAAAAAATCAAATGTACTTAAGAAAACAAGAAACTCTGCCTTGCCTAAAGAAGCGTTTACAGCTTTAAGATACTTAGACATGGTTAGTGTGCAATAATGGCTCTCTTATGTTAGCGTTACACAACCGTCCTCGTGTCTTCCAAAGTGTCCTTTGGTCGGGTATGTGAGTATCATTGCATTATTACCACTTACTACCGCTCATCTTCTCCTTTTCTGATCCCTGTTCATGTCTTTACTGTATTCTCACCTTCATATCTCACCCTGTGCTGAAACAGTGCTGCGTTTACGACTGAGGTGATGTCACCCGTCGACTGCCGCTATCCCAGCAGCCCCAGCAAGTGCTCGCCCACACCCAGGAAGTACACGCCCTGCGCGATGCCAAAGAGAGGAGCGATGACCAGAGCTCGACACGTCGCTCCCTTCAGAAATGCGGCGGGTCCCTCTCGTTTTAATATTCGCCTGCGAAGGGCCAAACATGTTTTTTTGGTAAATAAATCTGCTTTTGTGCTTTTTGTTATTTCCAAAACCTGTAGCATGTGTAGCTGTGGGACATGTTTTGAGGTAACAAAATCGCTAACTGATTAAATTAATTCAAACTATATAGTTTTGTGCTTTAGGTTCATTTGGTATGATGATGACTTATGTAACTTGGGATACTATGTAAATTCAATGGTATGTGAATAGGGTCATTATTCAGAAGAATCATACATAAAAGTGCCATCGTACCATTACTGTACTTGAAGTTTAATGTATGTGAACTGTGACTCCATCATGAGGATTCTATACATTGCAAACAATGCTTACTGTGTGCAGTCCATGATGCCCCTGTATGAGTCCTCCCCCTCCCCCTTCTGTAACGTCTGCAGACGTGTCTTTATCACTGAAAACAACATATTAATAAATCACTACATGCTTCACATTCAAAACTTATCAAGACTAAACATCAGTGGTTGTGGGTGTAACCTGACCTGCTTTGAAACTGGCATTTATTGGCCCGACAAATTTGGAAATGTGTCAACATTTTCAGGTATAGAGGAATATTAAATTGATAAAAACTAGGTGAGGGGTTTTCTGTAACTCTATTTTGAGCTTCTGAACAATGTGATGTTACAAAGAGTGCTGCCAAATCTTGAAATAGAGACACTGCAAGGACTGCCAACTTTTCCACCGTCCAAATAATCCTTCTGTCCCCTTAACTGCTGTTTTGGACAACAAAGAATCGTCTCCCCAAAGACACAATCGACTTAGAGACTAAATTTGAAACTTGAAAGCAACATGTTGCAGATGTAGGACTTTCTATAACACATGAAATGTTTTGGTCTACATCACAGTAGGATTCCACCACTTTTTTTTCACCACTTGGGGTACAGTAATAAATCACTCAGAAACCCAACAAAAGAGTCATTCTTGTCTTTATAAAATGTTGGGAGTGACCTACTTGGGGACAGTTTTCACTGTACCCATAATTCTCAAATATCTGAGTCTTAATATCTGACATTGCTGAAATAGAGAAACAGCTTCTTCTTCCTATCATCAGAATATTTGTGTTAAGAACATGCCAGTAATCAGTTTAATTTTTGCTACAAATTGTATTTCCAAAACTAATAGCAAGTGTAGCTGTGGGACATAATTTGTCACAACATAAGTGGGTACCAAAATCTACCTGATTAAACGAATTTGAACGAATTGAAACTAAATTTCCCTACCTACGATTTTCTCAGTATAGCATGCTAGCGTTGAAACAGGATTAGCGTCGATTTTAAAAGGTTTGGACAGCTTGTTCTACTAAATGAATGGGACATTTATCTGTGTGCTTCTCTCTTGACTGTATCTCACCGTCCAGCGGAGTGACGGATACCGCAGCCACCGAACCGGCCATGCAGCCAGCCATGAAGGACTGCAGGAAGGGGGCCCGCTCCTGGGGGTTGCCATGGTGATCGTCTCTCCGGCCCACTGCGTTGAGTTTGGCGAACAGTGGGAAGTAGATCATGGAGAAGGGGACGTCCCTAAACAGAGAATAAATATAAAACCTCGATCTGCAGTAGAATACAGACATAGCTGCAGGACATTATTGATGTATTCAGTGATGTATTTAGATTTGGTCTCTAAATGACGAGAAATGAGAAACGTATTCTCAACAAACTGTGGAAATATGATTCAAGCGGCGTAGGTTGTGGTGAGCCATTAATCAAAGACACCAGATTGAGATTAAGCTGCTCTCATTAGAATTCCATTAAGCAGAGAATTCCACCCACGCTCAATTAGAAGCTGGGAATAACAGATCGGAACTGACAGCTGGGGAAGGTTACATCGGTTCAGATGGGATTACATCACAGACTGTAGGCAGCCTGCGGGGAGGGGCTTTGGGAAAGGTGAGTGGGTTTATTTGTGTGGAGGGTGAAAGGTCATTGTGACGTAGCCGTTATGCTTTTGTACATAAACAAGAGTGTGTGTTTGCTAAGGAAAAACTGATGAAAAGTATAGTTTACACCTCCCAAAATGTTATTTTCTCACCCACTTATTGTTTTAAGCGCTTTATACTTTCTTTCAAGAAACATATGCCCTACATTGAAAGTGAATGGGGATTAAGACTGAGCATTTTGTGTTTCACAGCAGACAAAACTCATAAATGTTTAGATGAATGTGAGGGCACATAAATAATGATGATAAAACCTTTGAGGTGAACTATTCCTTTAAGTTAGTTAAGCCAAAAATCTTTAATAAAACCATTAGGTTATAAAGAGGTTAACCAAAGATTATAAAGAAGATTAAAGGCATAGCTCACCCAAAAATGAACATTTTCCATGTTATTTCAAACCTATATGATGTGTTTTCTTCTGTTGAACACAAAAGAAGATATTTTGAGAAACGTATCAGTGGTTTTGTGTGCACACAATGGAAGTCATTGGGTGCCACTGTTGTTTGGTTACCAACGTATTTCAAAACATCTTCGTTTGTGTTCCTCAGAAGCAATGAACTCGTATAGGTTTGAAAATAACATGAGAGTGAGTAAATGATGGAAGAATTTTCATTTTTGAAAGATCTGTCTCTTTAACGTGCATAATATTGACCATTTACTGATCTTTACCATTTAACTATCCATTAAATTTGTAGCTATTTTGACGACACGCATCTTTCCAACGCGGCTTTACAGAAAATAGCATTACTGACGTGCTAATACTATTAAGGGCAGTTGCGTGGTACCTCATCAGAGTAGCTCCTGCACCTTTATAAAGACCTCTCAGGCCTCGGGTCTTAAGAAGTTCCAGGGTGATACGGGTCGCTGAGCGTCGAGGGGGGGCGCTAGTTCCTGACTGGGTTTCCTGAGAGGCAACCAATGAGGGAGCAGGACCAGCAGCGGGGGCAGAAGCTGCGATGGTCCGCTGAGCAGCTTATAAAGACAAACACAGACATTATTTACTGCTTATTAGCTTTAATTTCATCCTGTAGTAAACTGGAGAGTTTGGTAGGACTTATATGTTCTGTAATATAATATCAGATGTTCTTATATGTTCTGTAATATACATAATATTAGATGTTCTTAAATGTTCTGTAATATAATTTGTTCAAAAGCAAACGGTAGTAACATCCCAGCTAACAATGTTGGGTTGTAGGAATGTTTCCTCAATGTTTTAACAGTAACAATAAATGTTAAAAATGTTATTTTGAAAGTTCTAGGAACATTCTGAATGTCCATTTTTTAGATGTTGTATCAACGTTACTGCTTGGTCTTTCAAACCTTTTTAAAACGTTCCACTAATTACTTAGGAATAATATTTTTTATATACATTATATATAATGTTAAAAAAGTTCTACTAACATTAATACAATAAATATAACGTGACCTTTTATATAATGAACTTTTAGAGAATGTTAGCCAACGTTCAGAGAACTCGAGCCAAACAAAATCATCGACCTAGGCAAACGTGTAGTTACTGCGTTTTCACTTTGCATGGCAGTATTGCTATTACTGACACCATAGTTTGTTCTTTATACCAGTACAGATTCTGTTATATTTGGCTAACCTTTGTACCTAGTGAGGCATCCTCAGTTAGAAACCTACATACCGTGGATGACAGGAACACACTTACCCAACCTGCCAGCATCCTGCAGTTGTATTTTTAGCATTTCCATGGGGGTGGTGACAACCACCTGACAGGTTCCTGCCCCACAACCCGCAAGGATTTCTCCCCACAGAGGTAATTTTCTACAGGGTAAAGAGACGATGACAGATGGGATAATGAAGATCAGGTACCATAAAATCACCATCAGATATTGAACTAATAAAGGGCATAACTGCATTGATCAACTAGAAAATTACTGATGAAAATAAAGTCAAATGGCGATATAATTTACCCCATGGAGTAGTTTGCTTAGAGAAAAGGTTTAAACTGTATTAGTTGAGTTAGTTGTAGGTGGTTACCCTTCTTTGGAGAGCTTTTGTCTGAAGACGTCATTGGCAGCTAGTTTGATGGCTTTCTCTGGAGTGACCAGAGTAAGATTTACGGCTGCACCTAAAAGAAACATTAAGATTAGTGAAATACTAAGAATACAAACAAGAGGCATATCCAATGAGACTTACACACTAAGCTGCTAGTTTGTAAGCTTAGTTGGATATGGCTAGTTGGATATATTAAGTTACTCAGCTGTTATGTTTCTCTTTTTAAGTTAAACTTCTTTCATATAATCTGCTGTTTCAAATCTGTATCATGTACAAAACATTTATATTTACGGATTGATACAAATGTTAGGTTTTTGTTATTTAAGACACAAAACAGCAATAAATAAAGAGATAAAAATAAACACTGTACCTCGATACATGCCAAAGTAGCCCTCCATTTTGATCGTCTTTGCCAAACAGTCCAGCCTTTATCAAAAGACAATTTATTCATTATGACATATCAAATACATTTGGCTGTCAAATGTGCTATTCTCAGTAAAATGTTTAATATCATTTTAAAATTTGCCTATTAAACCTGTTTCTAAAGTTGTATTTGTTGCTATGTAGTTATGGCATGAATTTGCCATGTGGCTGAAATAACCGGTCGGAATTAACGGTGGAAAATCTCTTAAACAACAGAAAATAGCCCTTGTTTTATTGCTCTCTGTTCTCCAGTGACTGTGTATTCCAAACCCTTAAGCAGACTTTAACAAAGAATTCTTGGAAGAATGTAGAGGGGGAAAAGAGCTTTAAACATCACAGCCGGTCTCTTGCCTGCAAACCACTTGGGAATTTGTTGTGCTTGTTACATAAGTGCACAAAAAATGTTAGTTGCACACAAGCACAGTCACTACAAAGTTTACTTCTCTTTGTCCCAGTGGTATCAAACTGCAAAAATTTGAGCAAACTAAAGGTGTAAAGCAAAAAGGTGTTAAGCAAACCTTTCAGGAGCGAAAACATCTGTTTTTCCAGATCAAAGATGTGGAAGTATGTGACTCGAGTTGTTTTACATCTTCTGACTCATTCAGGAAAATCCAAAATCACTTTTACTAGACATTGTTTTCCACCCAAAGAAAGGAACTAATATATGTCCCCCTTATGAGTTTTTTTGCTTTTAGTGAAACCACATATTGAGTTGTTTTGAAGACGCTGAAATCTATTTTTAACAATCTATTTTACCATGTTGTTTGCTTTAACTTGTACGCGGTACAAACTGGTACAAATAATTTGCATCTCTCACATGCTATAATAATGAACTACCCTCAGTCTCATACTGTTGTCCTAAAACCCATTCGACTGTCACTGTACATGGATTTATAGGATTTATAGTGGCTCTCCTAAAATGAAACCCAGAACGTTTACATATATTTTTAATCTATTGGTTATTTATTTGCTTGAGAACCTTTCTGATACCCAGCACCAGATCTAGACCCAAAACAACATGGAAGGTATTGAACATGTTTCATTGCTGTGTAGTTACGGCAGCTTGTAAAGATGTTACACTCACATTCCACTATAGACACGAGCGCCCTGCTGATTCTGAAGGCGGGTCTTGGCGAGATCAATGGGAAACACACAGGTCACGCCCACTAGTCCGGCCACGCCCCCGTTAATCAGCTTAGCCGGGAGGCTGTTGAGAAACAATCACACACATGCATAAGCAAATTCACATATTTACGTACAGACAAAATGTAACCACACGTAAAAAGCACAAACAGGTACAGATGTAGCTTATCACTTCTAACATCTGAAAAATTAATATATTAATATATATTATATTAATATATACCAAGACAAGTAGATATATGGGAATCAAAAGAACTTGAAAATGTACCTGACTTTCTGCTCAGCCATCTTGGCCATCCTTTAAATTTTTTCTCCAATTGTTTTCTCTGCAAGCAAAGGTTTCAGCACAGACCCTCTAGGGCCAAACCAGCCAGCCTGCTGGCACAGTGTGCCAACCTTCACACGCTTCCTGTCTATGAGAACAGCCACTGTTTGGTAAGAACAAACCACTCTGGAACTTGCTGTTATCCAAGACATAAGAGAGATAAAATACACTTTAATCGTTATTTGAGGCTGCAGAACGTTTTTAGAATATTGTGCAATATTACTTTGGTTAATCTGGTCATGTCACGATTACTCCTCTATTAACAATAACGATTTACTTTCCGAATGGTACTTTTCACAGTGTACAGAGAACATTCTCCCTCGTAAAGTCTCTCTAATCTCGTAGCTAATTACGTTGTGACCTCATGAATTAACCTGGAGATGAGAGCTAACAGGAGAGGGCTTACCAGCTTGAATTTCTGTGCTTCAACATACTATCCACAGCAAGAGATAATTTTATAGAGATATGGAGTTTTACATTGACCTAACCCTATAAGGTTTAAAGCATAAGTCTTGATTGTCTACATGTGTAACAGCTTGAATCACACTTTTCTGTATATACCGGTGTTGTGTTTTACTTTTCAAAGGAGTCTAGCAGGACTACAACAAACATATCGTGTTACACTGTGAGAATGGAAAAGCCAGGATCTAGACTTCTTTCATTTTTCCTTTTTTTATTGTGTACCTCTGTCTCCAGTTTCCGTTATCCCAAGCATAAAAGTTTGTTTCCCCTCTGTCATTCACATGTCCATTAAACCACCTCATTTGGGAACCCTTCTCTCTGTTGCCCCCTTCTTCCTCTCTCCCCAAGCCCTATGACATCCTCATCTTTCTCTACTCTACCGTCCTCTTCCTCTGCCTTTCTGGAGCCCAGTGGAATTCTGAGCATGCTTTTCTTTTCAGCACTGCTTTCTTTCAACTCTGGTCTATTCATACCCCTCCACTGCCAAAACACAGACTAGTGAGATCTGACACCCCCCAAAGTGTTTCTTTACTAAAACTTGCTACAACCACCACAAACAGATCCTCTCGCACGCAACCCTGCGCAAGACAAGTCAGAACCCTGTTTGAGAGTATGATTATCATGTTCTTACCTCTGTCAGTGCATTCACGGACACGATCAAGCCGTCCACTTCCTCTCCGCACACTGACAATGTGTGCAGAAGCCGTAGTCAAGCGATCCGACAGAGCCAGCCGCCACTCAGGGGCCGCTGCACAAACACATGCATTGTCCCTCTGTGTCTAAGTCCCTCCCCTTTGTAGCAACTCCCAGTGACAGAGAAAGCGCAACTTTTCACTAATGAAACTTGACACACGTTTACACGTATACACAAGCAATGCAAAAGCATACGCAAAGCCTTATACACATTTTGAACGAATCTTTATAACCATTGTTATATACCTTAAGGTTATTTTGCTAACGCATAACATTTAATGCATGAAGGCATTAAAAATACCACATAATTCATATGGTTAAGGCATTCAAAAT
>JAZGTK010016503.1:0-12701 GCA_036877625.1 Ambastaia sidthimunki
GGAGCCAAGTGTGAGAGGTGCGGGAACCGCCCCCTTCACGAGGAACAAACATTCAGCATCATATTCTACACTGAATCATTCAAACCTCTCGTCTCCTCTTCAGGTGTGCTTACGGTTACTATGGTGACCCGACGGTACCTGGCCAGCTGTGTTCTGTGTGCGAGTGTAACGGAAACGTGGATCCTGCAGAACCGGGTCACTGTGACGCCCTGACAGGCGAGTGTCTGAAATGTTTGGGTCACTCATCGGGTCGGCACTGCGAACGCTGTCAGGACGGTTTCTATGGTGACGCCGTGATGGAGAAAAACTGCCAGGGTGAGTTTGATCAAAACTGTAAAAACTTCAGATATAAATACAACTGCTTTGTGTTTGATTGTCTTTAGTCTTTTATTCTGATTTGTAGCGACATCTAGAGGACAAACGTGAGACTGACTCTGAATCTGTGTCATTGTGTTTGTTTGTTGGTGCGTCTGTAGCCTGTGGTTGCCATGGTAACGGGTCACTGACCTCCGTGTGTAATATAATCACTGGTCAGTGTGACTGTAAAGCCAGCGTGGTGGGACGGACCTGCGATCGCTGTCAGGTACGTCTGATCTCGTACATCTGCAGAGACTTTCTTAAAGAGACGTTGGTTAAACGTTTGCGTGTGTTTCAGGAGGGATATCACGGCATCAACAGCAGAGAGGGCTGCAGACCCTGTGACTGTAACCAATCAGGCTCGCTGTCTGCATCATGTGACGAGGAGGGGCGGTGCCAGTGTGTCGCTGGAGTGACGGGCGATAAGTGTGACCGCTGTCAGCACGGATACTACGACTTCAGAGAGAACGGCTGCACGCGTAAGAGAAGCCAGTTAATTGCAATTGTGATTCATATCCATTTGAATGTGGTTTTGTGATTTTAAACACTGAAGTTTGCACATCATTTCATCTACGTCTGCGTCTGCTACAGCATGCGACTGCACACACACACACGGGAACTGTGATGCTAAGACGGGCGAGTGTATCTGTCCTCCTCACACACACGGGCTGAAGTGTGAGGCGTGTGAAAAAGATCACTGGGGTCACGACCCCGTGTCCGGCTGTACGGTACGACCGCTGATATCATCATTATGAACCGCAGTAGCGTCACACTGGTTTTGTGTGAGATTAAATCTCTCTCTGTCTCTCTCTAGGCGTGTAACTGCAGCGTCATGGGCTCGTTTTTGTCTCAGTGTGATCTCCTGTCGGGTCAGTGCGCTTGTAAACCGCAGTTCTCCGGTCTGAACTGCGATCGCTGCGCGCTGGGCTACAAAAACTTCCCAGAATGCACCGCTTGCAACTGTAATCCCAACGGCACCCGAGCGGAGTTCTGTGATTGGACGCTGGGAGTGTGTGGGTGTGAAGATCACGGCCGGTGTTCCTGCAAGGTGAGACTAAAAGCTCTGAGAAGTTCTGATGTTTGAGTGTGTGTCATGATTTCTGTTGTGTTATGAAGCTCATCTGTGTGTCTCTCAGGAGAATGTTGGGGGTGACGGCTGTGACGAGTGTTTGAACGGCACATTCGGTCTGTCGGGTCAGAACCCGTCCGGCTGCAGTACCTGCTTCTGTTTCGGTGTGTCCAGCGTGTGTGAGGAGATGAGCGGGCTGGTGCGAGTGCCGGTGAGCAGCAACACTCAGCACACACAAGAACATACACTGACTAACATCAATCTTCATGCACTGCAGTTAAAATATTAATAAACACAAATGTTCTTAAATGCAGGGGAGGTGAGTTTTGTCCCTAAGTAAAAAGTCAAGTGGTCTAAATATGATGAAAGACTAATAGTTTTCTTCTATATGATGTCTATGGTTTTGAAACAGTGCTTGTGTAGATTATATTTGATCTGTATTTATGAAGTGTCTCTGTGCTGTAGATCTCTCTGGGCTCTGGTTCAGCTCTGCGTGTAGTGTCTCAGAGTGACCTGCAGGGGACGCTGGAGGGAGTTTATCACACTGATCATGAGATAATGTTGGATGTGTCTCAGATCAGTCTGTCTGTTCTCAGCGGCCCATATTACTGGAAACTGCCCCAACAATACCACGGTAACAAGGTACAAACCCAGCACAAATACACTCAAGTCAGATGTCATGATGTTTCCATAAAAAAGAACATTTCTGTAACAGTTCCATTAATTTCCATACATTTTTAAATTCTGTAATGTTTTTTAAATGTTTCACTAACTAAAAATATATAACATTAAAACGTTCTTACCATCGTTACTGCAAGAACGCTTTTAATAACTTTGAGAGAACTTTAGAGAATGTTAGCCAACATTCCGAGGATGTTTCCTGTTAGCTGAGGTGTTTATCATCTTCATATCTTGAATATTATTTGCTTGTTATTTGTGTTGTTGATGAGTTGAGATGTTTTCTGGTCTCACAGCTGCTGTCATACGGAGGGAAGCTCTCGTATACGGTCGCCTTCTTTGCTCAAGAAGGAGTCGGGCTGGCCAATCAGGAGCCTCAGGTTCTGATAAGGGGCGGACACCTGCGAAAACTGGTCATCTATACTGACGTTCCAGCTCCGGCGAATGGGGTCTCCACCAGACAGGAAGTTCCTCTGACGGAGGTGAGAACGCACAGAACAAACGTGTTGCGTCTAAGGGGGTGAGAATAAGAAGAATAATTGTGTCTTGAATTTCAGAATTTCTAATTTTCTTTTCTCCTCTGTGAGCAGCACAAGTGGAAATATTTCAACTCGGTGTCAGAGAAAGCCGTGAGTCACACAGACTTCCTGTCCGTTCTGAGTAACGTGGAGTACATCATTATCAAAGCTTCATATGGCACAGGACTGCAGCAGAGCAGGTGTGTGTTCAAACACAGTTAGATAAAACTTCAGATTTATATGTTGTAAATATATAAGTTACAAGTTAGTGTGAAACTGTGTTAGGGTCAGTTTTGGTCTCGTCTTATGTTTTTTTGGGTGTTTCTAGAATCTCTAATATCTCCATGGAAACGGCGGTAGAAGCAGAAGAGTTTGACGGTGGCGAGGTGGCGCGACTCGTCGAGTCGTGCGAGTGTCCGCTGGGATACGCTGGGCTCTCGTGTCAGGTGAGATAAGAACGTCTCCTCACTGTCTCACTTCTGTCTCATCACCTGCACAAACAACATTTGTTACTGTAGACAGATCAGAACGTTCAGTTGTCTTCTGTCCAGATGATGTTGACAATTTAGGATAACTAGCATATAGCTAGATATTCAAGCTAAGAGTTTGAGGTCATGGTTTGATGTTTTTTCCCACAATGCTGTGTGCTACAGGAATGCGCTCCAGGATATTACCGTCAGCCGGTGTCAGAACTCAATCTGAAGGGCAGAAACAAACCCATTATCCAGCCCTGCGTCCCCTGCCAGTGTAACCAGCACAGCCTGTCGTGTGACCCGGACACGGGCAGATGTCTGGTGAGAAAACAGCCCCAGTAAACTCAGAATGTTGTACAGATTTCAGATTGAATCTTAATTTGATACTGAAGACAGAATCCAGCTGTTTCCAGATCAGCACACTGACTGTGTTTTGTCATCTGCTGTGAATCAGGGATGTCAGCACAACACCACTGGAGATCATTGCCATGTGTGCGCCCCGGGGCATTATGGGAAGGTGGAGGGGTCCATCAGTGACTGCTCTCTGTGTGCCTGTCCACTGAGGGGTCAGAGGTGAGGACGCACTACCAAAGACAATGATTGGATGTCCTTCCTTTCTGTCAAAATACATAGGAGTGGCTTTGGAGAAGCTCTGAAAGGAGGGCGGGATCTAATGCTTTCAGGGCTAGCTTGCTGTTGCTAGCCTCTCTAAAATTGCCAACCCGACCTTTAATAAATGGGTGTGTGGATGTTTTTGTGTGTGTCTGTAGTTTCAGCTCGACGTGTGTGTTGGAGGGTGCTGGTGATTTTCGTTGTGATCGCTGTGAGACGGGTTACGAGGGGCGTTACTGTGAGAGGTGAGGTCACGTGACAACACACACACACACACAAACAAACACACACAGAAAATAACACACTCCCTGTGTCTCTCAGGTGTTCTGTGGGTTACTATGGTAACCCGTCTGCGCCGGGTGGGCGGTGCCAGGCGTGTCAGTGCAGCGAGACGGGGTCTGTGCACGGTGTGTGTGACGGACACACTGGGAAGTGTGAGTGTAAGGTTGGGGTCAGAGGTCATCTGTGTGACGAGTGTGAGGAGAGACACGTGCTCATAAATGAACAGTGTGTGTGTAAGTGACCTTAACATTCACTCTAAATTCTCATCCGATACTTCCTGTTTATCTGTGGAGGAGAAATTAAGCATCTTGTTTCTCCTGCAGCCTGTGATGACGACTGTACCGGGGTTCTGCTGGACGATCTGGAAGCTTTGGACGGATCCATCGCTTCTCTGAACCTGACCGGTGTCGTTCTCGCCCCCTACAGTCTTCTGATGACCTTAGAGAATCAAACCAGAGAGGTCAAGGTGTGTGTCATGACCTGGTGATCTCTGTCGTACATCAGTTTCACGCTTCATTTAATCAGAATACAGCCTTACAGGTCTTATAGACGCATAATTTTGTTGTCTACTATTTGAAACAACCTATCAGTCTATCAGGAGCAGTTAAATTAACATGAATGTTTTATTAATTGTGTGGTTTGTATAAATTAAGGTATAATTTAATGTTGACACGTATTATAGAGTTTGATGTCGTGGGAGCAGAGCCCAAAGTATCATCTGACCACAGGAGAGCAAAACCTGACCAACATGAGCGATCAAATCACTGACCTACAGCAGCAGGTACCACCCGCATCCTCACTGTATCCATGACAACAGACTGATGATGCTGTGATGTCACTGGGCTATGTGAATTTCTTCTTCTGTAGGTTGAGCGTGTGTTAGCTCACAGTGATGATGTCATGCTGAGGTCAGAGGAGAGATTCTCTCAAGGGCGAAAGATGCTGGATGTTATTGGCAATATTCATTCTGACATTCAAAGTGAGAATTACTTTCATCAGCAGATTTATTTTTGATGAACAG
This sequence comes from Ambastaia sidthimunki, assembly GCA_036877625.1. Classification (NCBI taxonomy): domain Eukaryota; kingdom Metazoa; phylum Chordata; class Actinopteri; order Cypriniformes; family Botiidae; genus Ambastaia; species Ambastaia sidthimunki. Next base: position 5,011 of record JAZGTK010016503.1, read on the forward strand.
AATTGCTTAGATTTGATTGGCTGCTGTATAAATCGCTGACCTTCTCTGATTGGTTCAGGCCTGATGGAGCAGACGGGTTCTATGAATGAGACGGTGGATGAGGTTCTGGATGAGATGAACAGCACGTTCCTGCTGGAGAAAACCAGCATCACGCTGCAGAAGATTAGAGAGATGAATCTGACACACTGCAGGCAGACAGCACTGAAAGAACACAGGCATGATCCTCTGATCAACATAATCAATCATTCTAGTGATCGTTATTAGTCATGGATATGTTGAGCACAGTGATCTGTGTTAATGTATAAGCTGATGTTCAGTATTTATTCTGCTTTATTTCTGCAGTTCTGCATTAGTGGTTCTTCAGAGCGTTCAGGACAAGATCTCACAGCCCCAAAGTCTGAACCAGGTCAAACAGGAGAACATCTCCACAACCCTCACCAGATACAACCAACAGCTCCTCGAGGCCCAGGAGGCCCTAAACACGGCAGAGAGCCACAACAACCACACAGAAGATCTGCTGAAGAACATCCAGAGGAACCTAAAAGACTTCACAGTGAGTTGTCTCACATGAGACTCAAGCTTTGTGATTGGCTGTGGGATGGCTCTAAAAACTCTAAAATGTACTTTTCACATACCAGATGTCCTGGAACAATGTCAGCACTCTGAACCAGGAAGTAGAAACATGGGTACAGGAAGCCCAAGAGCTGCTTACTGATGCCCTCAATATAGCAGAAGACCTGAGCAATGAAACAGCTGTAAGTGTTTGAACAGACTTCCTAAAGTTTATTAACTGTGAACACACACCTGATGAATTTATTGACCTATGACCTGTAGTATTTCAGGTGATGTTAACGTATGAATCTAACAATGGTTTTCTGTGTGTCTGTAGAATACATTTTGTCTAGTGTGCTGATGTGTTTGTTTGATGGTCTCTGTAGAAACTGGAGCAGATGAAGAATAACATGGAGCTGTTGAGTCCGTCTCTCAGGAAACATGTGGACTCTTTAGTGATGGAGCTGACCAGCAGAGACGCCCTCCAGCTGGTGTACAGAGCAGAAGATCACGCTCAAGCCCTCAGCAAAGAGGCTCAGACCCTCAACAGGTGTGAGAGAACGTCTCATTTCTCCTGATGTGTACTTCAGTAATGACAGTAAACTGCAATGAATACAGTCAGACTGTAATAAGGCTGGATGTGTTTCTTGTGTCGGGTCAGTTCTCTGTCTGAGGTGAGATCTGCATCATTGAACGTCACCAGCGCTGCACAGAGCAGCAACAACATCAGAGCAAACATACAGCTGGCAGAAGATCTGGCCCATGCAGCCAATGAAAATGCTAGCTCCGCCCTCAATCTGGTAAGAGAGCCAATAAAAATTGGTCAGTGGTTGGTCAGTCATTTTTGTTTTGGTCATGTGTGTCTATGTCTGTCTTTAAGTTCATTGTGTTTAATCTCTCTGTCTGTCTGTCTGTCTGTCTGTTAGACCTCAGAGTCTGAAAACTCTCTGACTGATCAGGGACAGGCGATACTACAGATGAGCTCTGAGATTCTGGATGGCTGCAGATCTTTGAAGAACCAAACAGATGGTAAGCAGACCAGACACTCCTGCTAACAGGGAACGTTCAATAACGTTAATGCAAATGTATAAAAACCTGTACGTTTTAAAATTAGGTAGAATGTTCAAAATAACATTTGCTTAATGGAAATGTTAAGGAAACGTTCTTACAATCTAAAATTGTTAGCTGGGACACCACAAGCTTGTCACAATAAGACAGATATGTGTACAGACTGGTAGCACATTATATATGAAAATTAATATGTTAAGATATCTTTAATAATGTGTTTTGTTTCAGGGCTGGTGTTCAACACCAGTGCAGTGACCAGCAGATTGAGTATGACCAAAACAAAAGTCCAGAACTTCACGCAGCTGCTTCCAGACACGCTGGTGCTCTTAAGAAATCTTTCTAATGGTGCGTCACCTCCATCTGTCTGTCTGTACTGACCGAACTAACAGTGGTTCTGTAGAGCAACTGCTACAGTTTAAGAACCCACAGACTCATGAAACCTCAAATCATCTGTGAGTTGCTTAAAAGCTTCTTTGGATAAAAACCAGATGCATAAATGTACATATATTGATCTCTCTCTCAGACAGCAGAGATGAAATTCTAGAAGCTAAACAGCAAGCTGAGACGGCCAACGCATCTTTACAGAAAACTCTGGAACGTTTAGAAGATTATCGTATGAAGCTAAAGGAGTCGTGGTCTGCGGTCAGATCAGCTAATACAAGCGCCCGGACCACAAGTGATCTGGTTGAAGATTCCGAAGAGACCGGTGAGTTTAACTATTTCACAACTCTTCATGTATAATTTTTCTGCAAGTTTAAGCGATTGTTTTATTATTAAGTGCCAGTGAATTTGTGATCTGTTGCACTACACAAGTTGTGACTGTAGATTTACAATGTTGACACTAAATTTGTTGCCAAGCAACAAATCAGGTTCATAAATGTCTCATCCTCAGCAAAAACAGCGAGATCTAAGCTGACCGAAGCCCACCTGCAGGCCGAGAGGCTCTTCAATCGTCTGAAACCCCTGCAGACCCTGGGCGAGAACCTGAGCAGGAACCTGTCAGAGATCAGAGAGCTGATCAGCCAGGCCCGGAAACAGGCTGCATCGGTGAGTGACAGAACATCATCAGAACCGTTCTAGAAATATAACACAGAAAACACTGATGTTCATGATCTCTCTGCTGAAGATTAAAGTGGCAGTTTCTGCTGATGGAGACTGTGTCCGAGCGTACAGACCTGAAGTAAAATCCAGCAACTTCAACACACTCACCCTGACCGTGAAGACCACAGAACCCGACAACCTGCTCTTCTATATGGGCAGCAGCCTTAGTGTAAGTCACCTCCCAATGGAACGTTACAAAAACGTTTTTACAACCTAAATGTTGGGTTAAATATATGTGTATTTGTATATATGTGTGTGTATATTACATGATATGTGCTTATATATATGTTCTGTTTACATCAGGAGGATTTTATGGCTTTGGAAATGCATCATGGGAAAGTTTCTTTCCTGTGGGATGCGGGTTCTGGATTCACCAGACTGGAACATCCCAACGCTCAGATCAATAATGACAAGTGGCACAGAATCAACGCGACCCGGTACGAGACTCACAGCTTTTATCTTTAAACATACACTGAAGAATATCAAAACACTTACGTCTGACTCTCATTTACTGTAATTCTAATTTCTAACCGTTCTTCCAGATCTCCACATCTGTTTTATCCATAATTTCATTCATATAAACTCTGATCTGCAGCTTTGGGAGACACGGCACTCTCACGGTTCAGCAGACAGACTCTGATCCTCTGCCCACGGTGAAGACCACAGCTTCCGGATCTTCTACTGTTATGGACGTCAACAAATCCACCTGGGTGTTTGTAGGAGGTCTGGGTGGACAGGTGAAGGTGAGCAGATCTTCTGGTTGGTGAGGAACTCTTAGACGTTTCTGTTCCGTCTCTGAACATTTACTCTGTGTGTCTGCAGAAATCTCCAGTGGTGAAGATGACACAATTCAAAGGCTGTATGGGAGAAGCTTCACTCAATGAGAACAACATTGGACTGTGGAACTACGCTGAGAGAGAGGGACAGTGTGGAGGCTGTTTCATGAGGTCTGAATGATTGAATTATTCTTTAGTTAGGGGGATGTTTTAAATATTACAGAATTAAAAGGTTTGAAAATGGTCTTAATAATCAGCAATAATGTTAATCCAACGTCTAAAAAGCTGGACGTTTAATATTAAATATTGAAATGTTAAATAATGCAGTATTACGGATTTTTCAGTTGTTTGAACAAAGGTTGTGATGGTCTTCAGTCGTGTTGGCTGGACAGTCAGTGGTGTACTGCAGTATTGCATCTTGATATGATGAGAGTCTGGAGTTGGAGCTGTGTTGCGTGTTTAGACAGGAAGAGTCTGATTATACTGATGTTCTGAGTAAACGTTCATCCTCTCGCTCTCATGTGCAGCCCACGGACGGAAGACACGTCGTTCCACTTTGATGGCAGTGGATACTCTGTGCTGGAAAAGTCTCTTCGCTCCACGTCCACCAGCGTCATCATGTTCTTCAGAACTCTGTCTCCAAACGGCCTGCTGCTCTATCTGGCCTCCAACGGCACGGTATGATCCTGTAACACTGTTGAAGAAAAATGCGATATGCAGTTACTTGATAAAGAATGCAATATGCTTAAATAATGCGATACTTTTTAGAATTGTAAAATCAATTTAAATTATATTAAAATGTATTTAAAAACTGATAATTTGATAATTTTATGCATTTCACATTATTTCTGGAAAAAGAAACATATTCCAGCTAACATTTGCATGCTAATCTCTCTGCATTGACCTAAAGTTTTGACTATGCATAACTGTTTGAAGTAATAAAATCATTAAGCTATTGCAAACTAATGCGATAAGCATTTGCAATATTTAGGAAATTATTATATATTTTGTAGCCCTTACAGTAGTCTTAAATTTTTGTCACATTTGCTTGTGCGTTAGCCTGTGTAGCTCCCTCACAAGTTCTCATGTTTGTGCAGAGAGACTTCTTATCCATCGAGCTGGTTGAAGGGAGAGTTCGTCTGACCTTTGAACTGGGTTCTGGAGTTCTCACCCTGACCTCAAACAAAACATACAACACGGGTACCTGGTTCCGCATCGCCCTGCAGAGGAACAAACGCAAAGGTAAGTTCTAGACTAAACTCTGAGTTTTAAAAGCTGCAGTCTGAAACTTTTTATGGTTAACAATAAACAAAAATCACCGAGCAAGTACATGATCTAATTTGCATATGTAATACGCATCTGTCTGTAGGTCATTTATCAGTGATGACCGCTGATAACCCTTCAGAGCGTGAGGTCATGGAGGCGGAGTCACCGGGCTCCGCCTCTGACCTCAATCGCTCTGACCTCGATCCCATTTACATCGGAGGCCTTCCTGCCTCTCGACCAATCAGGTGAGTTCTTCATGCACCTCTGCAGCTGTTATAAACCCAGCGAGTGTCTTTCTGAAGCTCAGCATGTGAATTCATGTCTGCAGGAGGCAGGTTGTCGCTCGCTCGTTTGTCGGCTGTATGAAGAATGTTGAAATTGCTCGTACAAACTTTGACCTGCTCAGAGAATCTTACGGCGTGAAGAAAGGATGCGTTCTGAAGGTAAAACACACAGTTCATGACCTACACCAGCGTTTCTCCAGCAGAGGTCACCAAAGTCAGAGTTCAGAGGGAATTAGAATGAATCAAATACAAACACAGAAACACCTTTCTCAGCTGAGTGGGAAAAAACAATAATAGATTGAAATGCATTGACTACAGATCAAATGCAGTTGCTGTTAAAAAGTATTTCTCTGTTTCCGTAAAAATTCTTGGTATTTAGTGAGTTAATGTTTGCCAAAAAAGCAAACAACCCAGCTAACAGGGAGTGTTCTCAAAAGCTGCCTAACAGTCTTTGAATGTTCTCTCAAAGTTATCAAAAACATTCTTGCGGGACCTAAGAACGTTTTATTTAACATTAAATGTCATATAAAAAACGTTAGTCTTAAGGAACTCTTCCTGAATTGTGTTTGCAGTTCTGATAATCACCACATGATGGTGAACATGTAAGATGTTCTTCAGCTCCTCAGAGGAGCTGTTGTGTTTTGAGATGATTGAATGTTGTGTGTTCTTCAGCCCATCCGCAGCATGTCTGTGTTTGGTGGAGGTTTTCTGGAGATGCCTGCTCTTCTGGTGGGCACTCACACAGAGATCATGACCACCTTCTCCAGTAAACATGACAGTGGGATCATTCTGGCCGGAATCAGCAGAAGTGCAGGACGCTCGCGACGACAGACGCAGCAGGTCAGTGCTGCATTAAATGCGGTCATCGCATCACTCCTGCTTTCAGTGTTTCTCATTCTGTCTCTTTGTGTCTCATTAGTCTTTCCTGACTGTGACGCTGGTGTCTGGCTGGGTCGAGGTGCGAGTGGGCGTGGCAGAGGGCGGCCCCATGCACAAAGCTGTCGTCAAATCCCGAAACGGCTCGTTTAGTGATGGGCGGGAACATTCACTCATACTCCAGAGAAATAAACGGTGACAATAAAAAAAATCTACGCACCCTTAATATTGAAACGTATCAATTCTCTACAGCATTCTTAAAGCTACAATCCATAACATTGTTTGGGTAAAAATGAACAAAAAGTTATTGAAACGCACCAGTGTTGTGAGTTTAGTGGGTAATATATTCATCTGTATGTTTTGAATTCAGGACCATCACTGTGTTTGTGGATGAGGAGAACCAGGCCACAGTGAAGCTGGGCTCTTCCTCAGATAAAGCTCTGGCTCTGGGGCAGCTGTATATCGGAGGTCTTCCTGCAGGAGAGAGCGGCGCTGGGCTGGACTCCACGCGCTCCTTCTACGGCTGTATCAGAAACGTGGCAGTGGAAGGAATGTGAGAAACACACATCTACAGCTCACGCACACGCAGCAAACATAACATGAACTCAAAACTAACACGTTTGCATGCACCAGGCTGCTGGATCTGTCGTCTGCGCTGCGGTACGAAAGCGTGGACATGAACAGCTGTTTACTGCAGGAGAGAGCCAGACGCATACTGCTGCCTGACGATGTGGAGGCGGAACCGACCCCTGACCCCGCTGCACGACCTCTGACCCCAACAGAGCCGAGTGTGGTCACAGCAGACAACACTAGTGTAAGAACAAACACAAATGAAGCTTTTTGTTAATAAAATTCACAAAAAAATTCACCAAAGATGTTACGGTAATGCTATCAGCATGGAACTGTTAAAATAAAAAAAACCTTCAGTTCATCTTTAATTTTGTTTATTTATAGCGTGTAGGAAGGCAGAGAGAGATGCTTCTTAATTCTTGCAAAGAATTTTCCAAACAATTTTGCAACCTCATTTCCTTTCCTCTCTTCATGCCTCGTGTCTTAGCTCCACCCGGTAGACTCTGTAGTCACAGCTTGAATATGATGATACACAGTGAGTCTCTGCTCTCAGTGAAACTGTCAACAAAATATGAGAAGCATTCTGTCTTCCTCATGTTTTTAGTTTGACGCTTAATGTCAGGAAATATTCCATGTATGTGACACATGACATTCTCATGTCCAGATTCTTTCTCGACTACAGTAAAAATGCAGAAGTCACAAGTGACAGATGTTTTCTTGAGTGAATACTTTTCATAATGATCTCGGGTATCTTTTCAGAATACCTGTAATCTCAAAGCATCTTTACAGTCTGTGTGTCCATAAGTTATTTTAGATGTTGTATTAACATTATTGCTTGGTTGTAAGAGTGTTATCCTGTAAAATTTTTAAAATGTTCCACTAACAACTTAAGAATAACCATTTAGATATTTTATATATATATAAATATATATATATATTATATAGTAAAATAAGTTCTATTAACAGTACTGCAGGAACCTTTGATAAATAAGAGAGAACTTTGAGAGAATGTTAGCCAACATTATATTGTAAATTGTATATTGTATTATATTCTAATTATATTGTATTTTCTAACACAGTTATGGCTGTTTTACTGTGTTTTAATGTTGTAAATGAGAGATTAGTGTCAGCAGCAGCTCAGACTGACAGCTGTGTAAATCAGCACTTTCTACACAAATGAACGTGTTGTGTTGCATTC
>JAZGTK010016504.1:0-12700 GCA_036877625.1 Ambastaia sidthimunki
GCTATGTTTTGTCCCATGCTAACACACCTATTAAGCTGATGTAAACAGCTTTTAATGGACACTGCAATCTGCAGAACTTCACTGTAGACTGAAAACATTAGCTAATAATAAAGGGATGTTTTGTGTTTCCTGCACTGCAGCTATGTATTGTAAATTGTGATCTTCCAATCAGAAATGAATGTTTTTTTCCAAGTTTTGTTTGTTTTGTTTCGTTTCGTTTCTGTCCCTGCTGCTACAACAGAATTCTGTTTGAAGCACTTGATGTTAATGTAATGAAAATAAATTATGAATGTATAGTTATTTTGCACTTTTTTGTTGCTTTCTTGTCATCACGCTAAGATACTATCTGCAGCTATCAAAAAAAAATTGCTTCTTCCTCGTTGTACAAATTTATGCAGAAAAATCCGTATCTTTCCCAGAAGCCAGTTACAAAAATGTCTCATTAGCGAATGAGAAAAAAACACAAATGTATTAAATTGCTCAATACTATATTATTTGTAACTGTTTGTCTTTTTCTCTGTCTTGCTTTCTCCTCACGTCCAGGCATTCAATGTCGTGTTTCAAAATGACGCACTAAAAGCTGCCCGGATGAGACCTTGAAACAACAGGTCTTAAATCTGACTGACAACATCGCATCATTTGTGTTCCGGTACACCACCCGCAGGCTTTTTGAGTGTCACAAACTCACCTACACTACACTTGCCTTCCAAGTGAGCTGTTATTTCATTATGTCTAACAGATGACAAATAACAGTCATAAAGTCTTTAACATATGCCTTGTCCCTGCTTGTATTTTGTATTTTTTTGTCATCTCCATTCCGGCTTTGCTCATGAATAAAGAACGTACTTTCTTTGAAGGTACCCTGTCCAACCTGGTCTGACCTCACCTGTGAACTTCCTGTCAAATCATGCCTGGGGCGAAATTAAAGTGTTATTAAATATATATTGCTTATTTTGAAGGACATCAGCTCTTAATTTTGCCATCACAGGTCACGGCAGGAACCAGAGCCAGTCAAATCTCCAAACTGTAACCCCCTACTTTTAGGCCTTGTAATATAAGCTTGTTTTGGGTGTTGTTTGTGTAACACATTTCTTAAACCTAGTCAAAGCCTTTGAACTTTATGCTAATGTATTTAAAAATGTCATTAAAAATATTGTATTAAAAAATCCAGTCCAATTTATTTTTCAGTCCCATTCATTTCCACAGTTCACTGATTCATTTGATTCATCCTTACACAAGAAAAGTAGTTGAGAAGCTACAGTTTAGGGGTGTCTTAAAAAAGCTTCAGTTTTAACAGTTTCCTGAGCAACTAACTTCAATAACCTCCCGCTGTTTTCCAGCACAACTATTGTCAGTAGTGAGATGTAAAAGTGATGTTATTTCAGAGGAAGGAAGTCCACAATGTGCTCAAATGTGCCATTAAGATATAGTGTTTCCCATAAGAAGTTTTTTTGGGATCATGAGTCATCATTCTCCTGCTGCTTTCAGCACCTTTGGGTTGAGCTGGCCTCTCCATACGAGGAACTGACATATGTCACAATGTTGTTCTTTCAAGAGAAGATTAATATAAACGTTGCCATAGGAAAGCTTAATTTCTGCTGCCTAAGTACTTCTGCAAGTCTGGTTTATGAAAAAACATAAATGTTTACTCAGCAGATTTTGGCATAAAGATACTTTGTAGTTAGATTTGATTAGTCACAGTGGTAATGATGTTTCATCTAAACTCTTCATTCTGTTCTGGGCTTTTATGTCTGTTGTCAGAAACTTCTTTTCTTTTTGCTAATATTGCACACTATGCCAGTACAGAGTCAATGTGCAAGTCATCTCCAGTATATGTTGATGTTTTTATACTTTGCATGCATCTCACATTTGCTCAGCCAATGGTGTGTGTTTGGGGTGGACTATCTGCTTGTTTGACCAATGAATGGGACTCTTCAAGATACCAGTTTAGTGCAAACTGTTTGGTGATTTACCTTTACTATATAAACCATTACTACTTCAGCTGGTGTTCGGTGATATCTGAAATTGAAAGTTAATTTTGATAATTGTGTGTTTTCAGCCAAGCGCTGGAAGAAGTTTCTGGAGTCTGGAGTGTCCAGAGAAGAAGTTTCCTCAGGAATGGAATAAAACAGCTCTGTGAAGTTTTTTTTTTTACATCCTGCTTTACGAGCTTTACATCCTGACAGAATGACCTAAGCTGTCAGGTCAGGCATCAGCCCTTATAAAATATCATATCCATGTCATCATCCTTGTCTGAAGTTTAAGCCTTACAGACATTTTTTTTGGAAAAGTATGAAATATTGACATTGAAATTTGGCAGTAGTGAATAATCTGGCAAAATATTTCTGACAGCCATGCCAACTTGACTGATTAACTGAAGTCTTAGCCCTCTAGTGTCAATTCCAAAATCTAAAACAGCCTTTCAATGAATATCTGACATATTTTGTTTACAAACATTCTGAGAGAAATTTAGGCAATTACTGTGTAAAATATTTTCAGAATGTTTTTGTATATTAGCAAAGGCCACTGTGCTTTCTAGATATCGGCATCTGTTGTTATTTAATAGTTCTGTGTTTTTTTATGTAGACTCTGCAATGCTAATGTGATAAGACTCTGACCTCTCAACAATCAGTTTTCAGAAAAGCTCTCTGGGGTCATTCTAAGATCAGTTCTCTTTAATATCATTTATATATTGCTACATAATGTATGCATCTGTATTACAGTGTGTGTCACTGGTTTAAAACTGGTTTGGTTTTAATGTGTCAATATTTAGTAGTTTTACTAATATGTATCTTAGAGAGTTGGTTTCCGGTTCGATTCCCAATGCCAGCAGGTAACAACTGAGGTGACCTTGAGCAGTTTAGCCCACTGCTTCCCACTGCTACCCACTTCTCTGGGTGTGTGTTAATGCAGTGTGTGTGTTCACAACTCACCACTTCAATGTGTGTGTACTAACTGGATGGATTAAATGCAGAAGGAAAATTCAGAGTATGGGTCACCATACTTGACCTGCACGTCGCTTAACATCAAAAAAGAAAGTTGCTTGTGCATTTAGCACTTAACTGGCAAAATAAACGTCTGGGTTGTGTTTGTTTCACAGTATTTCCTCTCTGGTGATTAATGACCTGTTGCTCTCCGCTGGGAGAGAGAGAAGGAAAAATGTCCCCTTGCCCAACCAATTCCCCGGCCCACCGCAGGCAAAGAGCCGCACTTCACTAATGAGTCCATTAGGCCACTTCCATTTCATCCAAATATTATTCTTAAGGCAGTGTCCGCTCTGGCCACAGCTGCTTTTTACACATATTAATCTGGACACCTTCCAGTACCCACCCAATTGTAAAAGTTGGCCGTACAGATGGGGTTCGATTAAAAATAGAATAGCGATCAATATGTCATTGTGGATAGTGGATTGAAAATAGTGGGTTGGTTTGAATTTAAATGTGTCTGCTGCTACAAACCAGCTTGTAGAAATGGATCTCTACAAACATTAAAGCTGTATCACCGAACCCAATCTCAACAGGACAGGAATGAATTTTACTCCCTAAAAGAGGTGCTTGCATTGAATCATAATGAATTTTATGGACAGGAGAAAATGACGATGTAAAAGGAATTTGAGCATCTTCAGTCTAATCCAGAGTCGATCTGATGTACAATATGTTATAGTGACCAGAAACATAAAGATTTAATTACTTTGGTGTGAAAATCTAAATCGATGGATCTCAACAATCCCCCTCATCATTAGAGCCTCTATTCCCACCTCCCACAAACCTTTATCCGACCGTCTCATCTCACCTGGTCTTGCCTCAGCCCTCGCCCCGTCTTCTTCAGCCCACTTATGAATTCAGTCCTTGCCTGGGAGATTGGTGGGTCAGTGGAAAGTTCCCCTCCAGTGAAGGTTAATTATATTGCAGCACACAGGCCTCTAGCCAACAGAAATGCAGAAATCCACTCACTGTAGAGAGGCAATCAATTTTAATACAAAAGCAGAAAATCCTAAGTCCTGGGAATCAAGTGGCTTAAACTGACCGGGGCCCCCACACCCTCCTTTTAGAAATGTACTCTTTAGATTCACAATGAGTAGAGACGAAGAGAGCAAGGTGAATTCGCTCAGGGATGACTATTACTTGAAAAGTGGCTGCCAGGATAGTGTTTAACTTTAATGGCTTTTCTGGAAGGAATATGCTGCTTTCAGCCTTTTACCACTGCCACCCGTTTATAAGGCCACGTTATTGCGCTTCACTGCCAGATTCAGCAGTAAAATGGATTCCAGTGTAAACAAAAAACCAGTGAGGGCCAGTTACAACATGAGCATTGTGAAGTTAATGCAGATTACCTTGAAGGCTTTGTATCGTAATTGTAATTCAGTGTCATGTACTGAATTACAAAGTCACCTAGTGAAGTGTTGGAACGAAGGGTAAAGATGTATTTTGATACACAGAATGTCCCTATTGACTGTACGCTCAATAAATGAGTGTGTTTGCAGGTCAAAGTTATGAAGACTCTATAGCTGTGCCCGAAAATGAGGACAACTGCCCTGTCAGTCAGTATCTAAAACAGATGGATGAGCACGGTGTTTTTTTAAGTTACCCCCTAAGGAAACTGGATTTATACCACTTTCCAAGGCACCATAACATCATGTAATATGACCTTATTGATGTTTAATGGCTACAGTGTTTGTTCACTGTAGAAGTAGAATCATAAATGCATAAATCAATTTAATACTTCAATCAGATGTCATTTAATACTTCCATTTCTGAACCACTTGCAGAGGATTGTGGGATATAATATGCAATGAAAGACACTGCATATGTGTTCCCTTGAAAGCAGGCCAAATATAGGCCTCTTAAGCCATGTGCCCTTATTATATGACTGCCAGGCTGCCTAAATTGGTGTACTAATCAAATTCAACATTTATCACCATCAGGGTTGCTGATGTAGTAGCACACAGACTACACAACAGAGCACAAATTGAGGTGCACAAATTAAAAATTGTTATCTCACAAAAACATTGATTGTTCACAGTTTTTGAATTTTTTCCAGGACTCAATAAATTATTTTTCTGCCACACCCTTTTCCATCATCTTCCTTGTGATTGGCTAGACTGGCATTCACATTATAAGATCTTGTGAAAATCATGTGGTGCTTTGACTTCTTCCTACAGTCTCCGTATACTCCATACTGCCTGCAAATACAAAGTTTCACCTTGAAATATAACAAGAACACAGCATTAGCAACCATCCAGCACCTGTAAAGATAGTTTACAGGCACTCCTTTAGCTGTTGTTTCCTCTTGCAAAAATGTACTCTGTGCCCTTGAGACAGAATGACTTAATTTGTGTTGACAGGCTAGGAAGTAAAATGCCACTTTGCTTTGTTCAGGCTTTTAGCTCATCCTTGTAACTTTCAAGTCATTAGAAACCAACTGCTAAATTGATATCATTTAGAAATTGGTTTTCTTTTGTTTAAATCTTTTTCAGAATCAATACTGCTGACACTGACAGTTCTCCTAAAACAATGTTATATAGCATCATTAAGTAAATAATTGTATCTGTTTTTGCATTATAAGTCATTAGCTCTCTGCCTACTACCTAACCATCATAGAACCTCATATGCAACTAATTTTGCGGTTGGCAAAACATTGGCAAAAACTACAAGTACCATTTTACACACACACTTGTTGCAATGCATTCTGGGAATGCCATTTTAGCAAATTACATGCAATGCTGCCAAAGAATTTGGCTAAGAAAGTGTATCTTTTAGAACATCATTTGCAACAGGAACATAAACCTCAAAATACAGCCTCTATAGGCAGCTCATTAAAATTGAAAAGAAGTCACTCCCATTTTATCATATATGGATTTTAAAGTCTGTAGTTGTTTGTTTTTAATTAAAAGCTTATTTCTTCCTCCACCTGGTAGCTGAATGCTTGGGTGCTCTAGAGACAAACTTGAACAGCACGTGGAGAACCCTCTTTTTTGTCACATCACATCCACAAGGCTTTCTGGAGAACTCCATCAAAATCACCAATAATCCACCTATAGGCGTGCCGGCCAACCTACACAAAGCCGTGGACAATTTGTATAGTGTTATAGTGCCACACGCACATTCCCACAGCTGAGTGATATTGACATTTTTCTGTCATCATGGCATATGAGGAAGTAACAAGCACAAGCAGCCATGGGCTGCATCCAAATTGGCTCATCATGGTGAAAGCTGCTGGTTTCAGCCCTGCAAGGAATGAGCTATGAGCTGTCACCATTGTGCCCTTGTGTAATAAGTCACTTTAGATAAATGTGTCTGTTAAATGGCTTCTTACATACCGTACTGCACGTACAGAGGCAAAGTGCATACTTAAGAGGTATGTAATAAGTCTGTGATCCGAAACTGGGACATACCTCTATGTTATGTTTTCCGTGCTATCACATTAAATCAAATAGCACTGTTCATGTCAAAATTTGCGTGGTTGTTTTTATTTATTGCAAGAGAATCTCAAAAGCGAGCGAGTGCATTGCAAGCACTAATTAAAATTCCGCAAAATTCCTTATCGATAAACCTCGATTTGTGGAATGATCTCAAGCTCACTGTAGGCCAATTTAGAGCTTCGAGTGCTGATGACTATCTTCTAGATAAATGCTGTAACAGCATAACAGCGCTGTAGCTTTCTAGCTTCCCATGGCTGAAAAGTTTCGTATTCTAGTCATGCACACGCCTCGAAAGTAAATCAATGGCAGAAAATTCAGTCGCTCAGTTACCTAGAAGTAATCCAGAAAATTACTGGTATTGTCATATTGACCTTATCAGGTGTCTTGGAGAAAAGCTACATCAATTTCTTACTTTTGGAGTCATAAACTTAATGGCTAATGTAATGTTAACTTTTAATTATTTGTTTGAGTGTGACTAAAAATAAAACATTGCTATAGTACTACGGTATTCATAAACCGTAATACAAAACACACACACCGAGGTTTTTCAATATTTACATAAATTAGCATTTGCATCAGCCTTGGGTTCGTGGGTTGTTGGCTGTGGTGGGCTTGTGGATGCCACTGTCATGTGCAGAAATTTAATGCATTAGCATCTGGATAAGAGCTTCAACACCATCTCCACTATTAAAGCTTATTAAGCCAGCAGCACCGGGTCCAACCGAATAACCTTTAAGGGCTCCCATCGCTAGTGACATATTCATAAGCACAGGATATTTGTTCAACAGCGTTATTGGATTGCTTGTACAAATATATGAATCCCTTGAGATCAAAATGCCATTTGGCTCACGACCACCCCGGTGCCCCACACTCATTTAAGTCATTTGAAATAATGAGACTGAGGATGAAAGCCCTGACAAGCGGTGACAATTAAAAACCGTATCTCAGCTCCTAAATATATTGGACGTCTAGTCATTCTTTCGTCTGTCCTAATGGCTCACGTCCATTGGGAACCCAAACAACAAACATGGCTTTTATTTTGAACGTTTTCTTTGTTCTAAACAGGAACTTGTTGGAAGATTTGAAGCGTGTTATGAATGTTTAATAATGGACAGAATACCCTGAAGATGAAATTCAAAAGCATTTTCTTCTCCCTCTGTTATTTACACACCGTGATGGTTGAGAGGAGGGAATTCGACCCTCAGGGCTGGAATAGGAGTATCAGTTTAATACAAGGGACCTGACCATCTCAGTTAGCATGCACTAGTTAACTAAAATGCGTATTATCACTGCGCTAACCACTGAGGCAATTCCGTGGCAGCAAATATTAAGCATTTACACATGAGACTTATTTAAGAAATTACGGTATCACAAAGGGGCAGTAAAAAGCTGCTGTTACGATCAGGTTTTGATTAATGATTTAAGTTTTAAAAAAGTGTAATATAACATTTTTTAATATTTAAATGCAGTATTATAAAATCATTAATTCATCTTGACAAAGATGAATTGCATAAGTGAAGGATCCCAGCTTTATTATTTACCACACATACAGCATGTCATTTCTTAATGTGTGACAAGGTACACGTGTCATAAAAACATCTAAACAAGAGCTATTAACATGAGTCTTGATATTATAATGTAACAGACTAAAGATTTTTGGGTGGAAAATGTGCCGACTGCAGTTCTGTGATGTAATAATTTAATCATTAAAGCAAATGTTTTGCTGTTTATGATTATAGGGATTCATAATGGTTATTTTTTGCAAGTGTATTGCCTAATAGTTATAACAACAAACTGTTACAATAATAAAAAATAATAATACCCACTGTCTTTTCTGTCCTTGCACACAAAACGAAACTGAAACCTTTGTACGCTTGATTTATTTTCAATACAAACAAAGTTTCATAACCATAATTTAATATATTCTGAAGTCGAGGAGGAGACCAGTTATAATAACTGTGTGTTTATTTAAAGCTGTTTTGGCCGTACACGACATTTGAACCTCTTTTCAAACAGTGGAGAATCTATTCTCTTCCCCACACAGCACCAAACACAATGCAGTGAAATATTTACTTTATAATAACATTGAAAACCATTTTATTTAACATCTCCCCATGCAAAACATAGCAGTGAACAATTTGAAGAAGCTACATGTTTAAAGCCAATAATTAGGCATAACCTGCTTTAATGTAATACTTGTTTTTTTTCAAATGTTGTATTTTTTTATTTCAAATGTTGTTGAAACGATGTTTTCTAACCCTAATCCCATGAAATCCACAGGATGAGTATTTAAAAGTTCATGGCAAGCATTTTATAAAAATCCAAATATGGTCCACAGTGGATTTAATAACCAAATGTGGGCATCACAAAAAAGGTCTGTTGTGTATTTTAAAAAGATTATGAAGAAATACTGAGCTGAACAGGCACAAATGTATGACATCCTGCATGCCACCAATTACAGCAAACCAAACAAACAGTTAGCGTAAAATATCGTGGAAGTTTTCTTTCCAGCCCGTTAACACATTGTAGGTTTTTCAGAATCTCAGTCTCTCCATCTCTTAAGGTCACAGCGTTCACATTAACCTCCTCTCACCTGGGAACGGTTTCATCGGTTTCATGGCTACACCGTAGCTGCCCGTCACACGGCCACATTAGCTTAATCGCATTACTCTGAGCCACAGGCCTCAGAGGAGCCATGAGCAACAGAGCAACTGCAGTAACTGGTGTTAGGAAGGGCCATAAAGTCAGAGTCAGCCATAATGAGGCATCCTGAGGGGTTTGAATGCATGACGTTTAACCTACAGTCAGCTGTCATATCAGTTCTTGTGAAATGAAGATCTGACAGCTATAGAAAAAGAATATGTGCTGTACACATGCACTAGGGTCCAATCGTCTGAGTTCAATAGTCAAAATGCTTGTATTATACATACTACTATATGCTTAATAAATCCTAGTGTTTGTTTTTTTGTCACTTTTGTGCAAAACCAGTGATTTATGGTTTGAAAATGTTCCAGTTTCTGCTGCAAATAAAGACCGTGTGGCCTAATGGATAAGGTGTCTGACTTCGGATCAGAAGATTGAGGGTTCGAGTCCCTTCATGGTCGCTTGTGTACCACAAAAACTGAGAAGTTTTGGGCTTCGTATATAAGAGGAATTCTAAGCTTCGTACATAGGAATTATTATATCACAAAAAATCATCAAACTTTGTGTTTGTGATTTTCTGTTTGTTCTCAGGCTTTATGTGTCTCGTGAACACACTTTGGGTTTCTCTGACAGCACTGAAATTAACAACAAGTTTGTTAATTTCTTTTTTATATTTTGATTGACATTTTAGGTATGCTATGAATGTATAGGGGTGACAGATGACTGGGACCGCAGACTCTGGAACAGTGCATTGCCCCAGAGATGATGGAGGGAGAGTTTTCTCTGACCCCTGACTTCCCCTCGCCTGGAAAAAAGGAATTACAACCAAGAATGCCAAGTATATACTTTTACCAAGCAGTGCATTCAAGGACATACATTTTCTCAGCTTGTGTGTTCCCTGAGGTCGAACCCACGACCTTCCTAGCACAATGCATTAACAGTTACACAGACAAGTTTTACGGTATTTTTGTATGACTGAACTATAACTGCACTTCAATTTTTTTGTGGCTTCGCTTTATTTATTGCATGTGTCAATCAGATAAAGATATTTTTAATTAATTAACTATATCCCCTCAAGGGGTCTTTCTGGAACAGGAAGTTCTCTGGCACTAACACCAGAAAGCTACATGCTAGATTTCATCACTAGCACTTTGAGGCTCATATTTGCATTTGCCTGTGTGTGCGTGTGTGTGTGTGTGTGTGTGAGTGTGTGTGTGTGTGTGAGAGAGAGAAAGTAGTAAGTACTGTGTGTGTGTGAAAGTAGTCAAAATGCCTGTAGTGGTCCTGAGGCTAAAGAAGAACTCTCTCTCTGTCTCTCTCTCTCTGTCTCTCTCTCTTTGTGTGTGTCTCTGTCTCTCTGTCTGTCTCTCAACCATTTGCGATGCTTTTTAACCAGACAGCTCCAGCATTACGGCTGCTCCTAACAGACCGCACTGGGCCGCATCCTAAACCAGAGGCCCAGTGGAATCAATAAAGCCGGCGCTCATCTGCGTTTTAATGTGTCCCGGACTAGTGATTTCTACCACAGTTTGTTTTATGTGTACTGATGATCCCCTGTGAGTCAAATGATATTCAGGATAGATGATACGATCTGAGTCATTGCAGTACCACAGAGGTTTATGAGAAGATATCATGTTTGCCTGCTTTATTACAGCTCCAAACTCATCACCCTCTCTGGCTTCTCTCTGGATCTGTTTCAGTACATAGATTATGCTCTTCCGGCTGAGTCACCGTTAATGCACAGCCTGCATATCAATGCAGAGATCGGCTTCCTCACACAGACGTCAGAAGCTCTTTCATGCTGGAACGTTCTGGGAAAGGCAGCTCACAAGACCAGAAGGTTCTTGGGGATCACACTTCCGCCAACAGCATACAGCTGTATATTCACATTTGACTCATAAACCCTATAAAAACAAACCTGTCTGTAACTGTCTGTAATTTTCAAGCTCTTCATAGCGCCTGTGTATTTGATTAGGGCTGGAGCTAAACTCCACAGTGGCCCTCCAGAATCAGGATTGGATGCCCCAGTCTACACTTTAATCCAGTCTCACATGAGAGAAACTCTGTCAGCATCTGACTAAAAGAGTTACCCGTGCTAATTTAACTCAGACTCATTAAACTACAAGAGAATGAATCTCACATATGTGCTCTCCATATCACAAGGGGCTCTGAAGCTCTGTGAAAAGGGCCGAGTAATCACATTGTCATGGCCTGAAAAAGACTCTAGGAGCTCTTCGTGTCTGAAGAGGTTAAAGTGAGCTAATTTCCCAGCAGTTGGCTGATTTGGGGTGTCTCTGACATTTAAAAGATTAGATATGGGAGTGTGCATGTCTGCTCCAATGCACTATGACAGCTGACCTTTTTTAGTTAAGAGATTGGGATTTGTAAGCAATGACCACTCTGAATTAAGCCAGTCATGTAACTGACACAGACAAATAGATCTACGGAGAGAGTCGTGATTAAATAGCCACAACAACATGATTTTTTATTGCAGAGTTCACAGCCACATTTTTTTTTAGGAGGACAATTAGGATGTTAGATATCCTGTCCTGTAAAGCCACTGACAGGTGTGTGGGTGTGTGTGTGGGTGTGTGTTTCCAGTTAAAAGCTGTGTTTGATAAAATTCCTGAGAAGCTTATGAGTTTATTATGACAGAGCTGATGGGAAAGGTGGAGAAAGGGACCGTGTATATCATTGTGGCATTCCAGGAGGACAAACGCTTGAACATCCTGACATGGGAGATCAAAGAGCTTAATCTGGGTTTAAACGTTACTATTTTGTCACACACACATCTGAACATGTAAAACATCTGAACATGTAAAACATCACACATAAAACATCTGAACATGTAAAATTGTTTGGTGTTACTGTTCTGCTCTCCATCCCCTAACATGTTTGTCTGCTGTTGAGCTGAGCTCATCGCCACATCGCATGCCGACTGCATCGTAGACTGACTTTTATGCCACATTATTAATGAAAGCTGATATAAAGAGCTGGTAATTTGACACCACTCTGCAATGGGAGAAATTAAGTCACTATTGTGAAGCCAGGTGACAGGGCTGCTCTTTTGAAACCTATTTGTAGTACATTATATCATTGAATGATGTTAAACCTTATGAAGAAATGGCATCTATAAACTAATAAAGAACGTTGGCCTTGGCTGAAGGTGTTTTGATTTAGCAAAGATTTAACAGGGAGTCACCGAGGTGGCAGTTAGAACTGTGTGGAGCCTGTATCACCTATTGAATTGATTGAACTGTGTGGTTGTATGCTAGACTACATGACACAACAATTCACAGCTTGTAGAGTAGAAACGTTAAGGATGGTCAGTGTTTAACAACACTTCCTGTCAGAACACTTTTATGTTTATTACTTATACAGAGCATGTCTTGGTTAGGTATGTAACCTCAGGTCCTAAAGAAGGGGAATAAGACACTGCATCTGGTATGATGCTATGGGGAACACCTTTGGTGTGACTGGTTTCTGAATCTCGTTTCTGATCAAATCAATCCTATTGGTCCACGGCAGTGCTTGGTGCCCATCAGGTGCACCTGTGAGTATATTAGGGAACCTGTAGAAAATGACATCAACTTTTTCTTCTCTGGAGACTCGAACCTCTGGCTATCTGTTGATTGG
>JAZGTK010016505.1:0-12700 GCA_036877625.1 Ambastaia sidthimunki
TCTTACACCCCCCCAGCTCTGTGATAACTTAATTCAACGCAAACACACACACACACACACACACACAGTAACAGAAAGGTTAGCTAGCATCAATTGTTTTGAGTAACCTCACCAGCTAGCAGTAAATTATTTAACCTGATTTAACGTTATCCATATGTGACGGTTTGCATAAGTGTTACTTATGTGTATATGTTATGCTGTTTGTTTTGGTTACATAGAAACAGGGGCTTTGTGTTTATTTAAAGGGCACCAGGAGGTCCGGGCGAGACAGATTTACAACAAATAGGAAAGATGAAATATCAGACCCTCTTAAGAAACTGGAACCAGTGTGAACAACTACCTGTTGTATAGAATTGAGCTGAAATAATTTATTTCGATCTCACCATAAACACCCACCCACAGAAGCATGCACATGCCAACACATACATGCGCAAACACATGCGGGAACACATGCAGACTTGCATGCCCCGGCATACTTCTTTTTGAGTGTGTACTGTAACTACAAGCACCTGTGCACTACACTTAACATTTATAGGCCCTAATGTTCCTTGCTGCTTTTGGTACAAATCAATCAGATATATTGATAGCATCACTTAGTTCTAGCTCTGAGGCATAACCCTTTTGCTGTGCCAAAATGTTACTTGTGCATGATGCTAGGATTGGTGTTTCTATGGTAACTGCCTACACACACATGCCCACATGATACTGAGTATTAAACATGCATTACATTCCCAAAATGTTTGTAGTCTTGGTAACACAGAGTGCTTTGACATAATGTTGGCATAAAGTTTATAATTAATGATGAAGAAGCTCTGTATCTTTTAATCCTTACTCACAAGGGCCCTAGTGCCTCTAGACAACTAAATATCTTATTTACACAGTGATAATACAGACTAAATAAACACCACTATATATATATGTTAAGCTGTATGTTTCTGATAACATGTTTGATGTTTCTGGGCTTTTTTCATATATCTGTGCAATATTTCTTGTTTATGTATTTTTATTTCTTATATTTTGTTATTTTTTTAATATTCAACAAGTTGCATATAGTTTAGATATAATGGGGAAGATATTTGTGACCAATAAAAAATGTTTAATTCCTATTGGCTACAGTATTAAACTATGTAAAGACACGTGTGAACTGCTGTAGTCCCATTCTGTGGTGAACTCCACACATTGGAGAGACAGCAGAAAATTAATTATAATGCACTGGTGTAGCACAGATGACCAGCCACAAGCATATTTTTATTGAACCACAGTGGCAGTATATTAAAAGGAGTTATTAAGATGTGTCGATGCCTTTGTCACAATTTCATTTATATTTTTCCACCTTGTCCTTCACCCTCACATTATGACTCATTGTGTATTTCAAACTACACAGAAGAGTCACAGAAATCAATGCAGATGTATTGATCATCCATCATTTAAGAGACCGACATTAATCACACACACAGATTGTTTTACTATATTACTAAGGACATCTTACAGATTTCCATCATTTTCATACTAACTGTTTACCTTACACCAACCTTTTGATATCATTAGATAAAGTAAAACATGATTATGCAAATTTCTGAGTATTTATTTAACTAGTGAGGAACAAGTTTTTAACATGTTTCACTGTATTTGTGAGGACATTTTGAAACATTTGTCCCTCAAAAGTATATCTAAACCTTTAAAACCACACACACACACACTGTCTGGTCTCAAAACAAAGCCACGGTCATTTATGACGACAGATTAAATTTGGACACAAAACATTTTGTTTATAGACATTTCTCTAGCATACTATTATTACACAACTTACACAATGAGATTCACAACACACACCATTTGGTCAAACACACACTGTGAATGTGATCTGTTGTATTGTTTATTTGCTGTATGAGTCAATCTTCCAAAATGAATGCAAATTTCATCCCTTGTTTCCTTTAAAGTATCATTTATGGATGAGCGCCACTGAGCCGCAACATAATGTCTATTGAAATCAAACCACACAAAGAGTATATTTATAGCACACACACCATTTGTTCTTCAAGCATTGTGTCTCCTGTAATCCTGTGACACCTCATGCGTATGGATGGATGATTTCCAAACTATTACTTCCTTTCATCTTTTTCATTTGGCTCTGTTGGAAGAACAAGGCAGATGTCGTTTTAGAGGCTTCATTACTGTTATATAGGGAACTTTAATAGCACAGACCAGGCAGGTCATTCCACACGAACTGAAACTCAATACAGCTGCAAACTACATATCCTCACGTAGCGTTATAAATTTTAAATCACACTGTACGCACCGTCCCTCAAGGCAAACGTAATAAAAATATACCCGGCGCCACCATGGAAAAGTGTTAGGGAATTACTGTGTATATTTTTTACCCTGTAAAATATTTGCTAGCAATGCACTACAAATATGGCCGGGTGCCAGATTGTGTATAAAGCACTGACTGCTGCCAGTCGTAAAAATTCAATACAATTACAAGATATTGTTGACACTGCCTTCAGTGCAGCTGGGAATGCAGGTCAAAATGCATTTTTAGTGTTTGCTTTAGGTCTTTATGTCATTAAGCTTGCAAATGGCACATTTTAGGTGATTACCGTGACTTTAAATTTTATTTTCTTAATTTGTATTTTCCTTGCTGTGCATTTAATTAACGTTGATTCATTTAGGAGATGTGTTGATGCAAAGTGACCAAATTTTCCTTGTTTCTCCGTATGTGAGTTCTCTGGGAATAATGGAAAATAAATCGGCATTCCCAGTCCCAGGAATATAAGCTACAGGAATCACAGGATCTGCATGAACATATAACATTAACTATAGACTAGGTGTTAATTATAGCCTCCTGACATTGTGATTACTTGGGTCATACATTTCACAGGTTGAAGTTAAAATTAATTTATTCATTAATTTCCCTCTTGCAGATACTTATAAATGTATGCAACACAAACTTTGGAGTATGGTTATGGAACATTATTATAAGGTTATTTTTAAGCCACAAATTTGGCATGAGCTGATTGCTCACTCTGTAGTCTTGTGCTGGTCCACTGGATTCTTGAGAGAGAAAGAAAGAGGGAGATGGAAAGAGTCCTTAGTGAAGTTGATCTGCTGGTGCCCTTGCTGATGTACAGAGCAATCCAATTAGGTTTCACCTCTAGGCTGTGATGCAGCTCATGCTTCAGCCGATGCATCGATACACACACACACACACAGGCGCGCACATACATACACACGCCCGCACAGTGTCACTCTGCAGTGCGCTCTACACACAGTGCGCGCACCCTCCGGTTTTACGCGTCCGACATCTGCAGACACCCAGTTTCACCATATCAAGCCATCGATGGAGGCAGCGGTGTGTTGTGAGATCTTCTCGCGTTTTTTCACGTTTAACAAAATGTGGAACAGAAGTACAGTAATCACTGAAGCCTTCGTTGCGAGCTGGGAATCTTAAAAGCCGGACGAAAAGAAACCCGCAGCCGTCTTTTCTCCCGTTTGTGCACAGAGCGGTTTGTATATGCAAAAGGTGGTTGGCCTCAGTAAGGTAAGAAATATAGTTTGTTGCATTAGCAAAATGTGTCAAAACATTGTTACGACAAGTCGTGATAACTGGACGTCACTTGTTTGAGTGGAAAAGCTGAGATGAAGTGAAGCTTCGTTTATAACATGCGTCGTTTCATAGAAGATTACTAAGATCATTTTAATAGCACGACTGCAAACTTAAACATTTGGCAAACGTGTGGTATTGCAATGAACTGAACAGTTTTGACAGACGGTACTGATGCGTTTGACACCTGTAATTATAATCGAAATGCAAGGCGAGAACTTTAAACATGGTTATTTGTATAGTGAAATGTTAGTTTATTGTCTTGGTACATTAAGTTTAAAATGAAAATAACACAGTTGGTTAAAACTATTGATGAGAGACCGTGGTGCCGTTCAAATGTGTGACCAAAACTGTTGCGTCTTTGCCGTTTCCAATGTCTTCCGTTAAAGCACGTCACTGTCAAACATGTTATGTAATTTATATAAATGTAATTAATGTAGTGAAATATATGCGATTGAAGTTGTGCACGAAAGTGCAGTGCACTTGATAAGAATAAATAAAGCTTCTGAATTGTATTGGTTGGAAATAAAACGATAGCTTAACTGTTGTTAAACTGTTTTGTGCTTTTATAGAGAGATAAGACATGCATGTTTTCCGACATCCGTCATATTCGCTTATCATATCGGCTTACACTAGACTCCTGAACGTAATCTTGAAATTATAGAAGGCGCTAAATAAATATTAAATGTGGCAACTGGATAATGCTTGTGTTAGTTACTAATTCCTATTGGTTTAAACAAGATGCGACATTACCCTAACAGATTAAGATACTGTGGTCAAGTATACAAAAGCTTAAGTTTGTTCTTAATTTGATATTGTTGTCACTGGGGTGGTGACATGTAAATCCAATCTTATTCTGGCATGTCCATTGTGCCAAAGTACTTAGCTAAACACTAAAACTGATATATTCTTAATGAATCTCAATGGAGGGACACTACCTTAATTCTTCTGAGCTGCATTGTAATTTCTTATAATCATGCATACAGTTGGCACACAGAATATGCAAGGTGCAAACAACAGGTGTCTATATGAAAGTCATGTTTTTGACCAAAACATTTTCTTGCAGTACACTGTGAGATATTTCTGGTCTTTTCTGTCTTCTTTTTTGCAGCCATGGAGGGACTCGTCTAAGGAGGACCCAACATAATCATTTTAACAATTCCGCTCTTTTTCTTTTACCTCTTCCTGGTAAGTGCCGCCCATCTCCTTGTGCACAATGGCAGAGAAGGCCGGTCTGGAGGTCCCGAAACCTGGGGGAAGATCCTCTACATCACTTCCCCCTGAGCCTATCGAGATCATCCGGACCAAGGCACGGTCCAGAAGGGTCCGCCTCAACGTTGGGGGCCTCAACCATGAGGTCCTATGGCGGACCTTGGATAGGCTCCCCAGAACCAGATTAGGCAAGCTCAGAGACTGTAACACACATGAGTCGCTGATGGAAGTCTGTGACGACTACTGTCTGAACGAGAACGAGTACTTCTTCGACAGACACCCTGGCGCGTTCACGTCAATCTTGAATTTTTACAGAACTGGAAAGCTGCACATGATGGAGGAAATGTGCGCTCTGTCGTTTGGGCAGGAGCTCGATTTCTGGGGCATCGATGAGATCTACCTGGAGTCGTGCTGCCAGGCACGATACCACCAGAAGAAAGAGCAGATGAACGAGGAACTGAGGAGAGAAGCTGAGACTTTAAGAGAGAGGGAAGGGGAGGGGGAATTTGATAACACCTGCTGCCCAGACAAGAGGAGGAAACTTTGGGACCTCTTGGAGAAACCAAGTTCCTCTGTTGCTGCTAAGGTAAGGTGTTGTGATACACAACATGTCAATCTGTGCTTCCAGAGTGGTTTGGTAAGAAAAGAAACACAGATATCCTTTTCTTACTAAAACAGAAGTTTTTCAACCAGGGGTCCATAGAGGGTCCATTAAGGTCCTGTAGAGGGTCTGTGGACAGTTATATAAAACATATGATTTTATAAAACATATGAAATGTTTCTTAAAATATACAGATGTTTATAAATATGGTACATTAGAAATCTGCTTACAATAGAAAGCAATAGTGATTGTTGAACTTAATAGTGAAAATGATCTTATATTGGGTGTCCTTGGATAGAGATTTTTAGTAGAAGGTTCCTGGAGCTTTTAAGGTTAAAAACCCCTGATAGGCATGATATTGTGCACGTAAGCTTTCTTTGTGTTGTTTTAGTGTGTGCCTTGATATTACATTATTTTTCCTCAGATGAGGAAAAAAAAGACATTCTTAATTAAGTACATTTATGTCTGTACAAAGAATGCTGTAAAAATCCATGTTTAGCAAATTGGGAGCAACAGTAATTTCAGTAGTAGGGAATGCAATGGAAAGCAGTGCTTAAAATGACAAGAAGGATCAGCATTGATGGAATGTAGTATAGTTGTTAAAGGCAACAAAATAAGTTTGATGCTGAAGAAGTTCACAAGAAGCTGCAGAAGTGTTTTAGTCGGTGGTGGAAGGTCTTGTTTGGCTGATATGGCTCACGGGCAGCTGGCACTGGTTGGCAGATCTGTTGAGAGCAATGTGTGAACGAGCAGCCCTGCTCATTGAGTCATAGTGAATGTGTATGCCACAGAAACTTGAAGATTTCTAACACTGTGTCCTTGATTTCCATAGTTACTTTCCATATTCATTGCTTGACGAATTTGAGCTTTGCCTTTCAGACCATTTTCTTTCTGGAATGGTTTATGTCAAACAATGCACACATCTATTCTATTACATGCATTTGATTGGTCATTGTATTTGCTTACAGTGCAAGAAGAACCATTGGTTTTATGCCCCACACAGGTTTAGTTGTGCATGCTCTAAGTCATCCATTGGCTGTAGCGGCTGGGCGCTGATGAAATTCAATCACTGATAATTTACGAGGAGCATCCAGGGTAGAGATCAGAGCGGTGAAGTATTATATTTCCCATCTGCAATAACATATCACAAAAACATCCTTTAAAAAAAATGACAAAAGGCCACGTGACATAAAAATATCCAGTTGTTAGCATAACCACAGTAAGTGTTCTCCAACGCATGTTACAGTAGTGTACTGTAGTGTGGTGTACCGCAATCATAACGTCATCTGTTTTATTGGACATTTCCTCCATCTACATGGGAGTCATGGGTTATTCAATTTCAGCCTGTCTCCGCCCACTTAATTTATGATACAGTCTTGTGATGGAAAGAGCAGGAAGACTGTGGTAATACAAAAGGCATTGGCTTTGTCCTGCACTGGGTGTGGATTAGAAGCACTGAGCCGCTCCGTGTGGTCTGTGAACACTGTGGTAATGCCTTGATTTACCTCACAGGCAACTGAGGGGAGAGTCATTTGTTTTTGTCAGGTTCTGTAAAGCCTTTGTAAATAGAATGCAAAGGCACAAAGAGAGGCAATAACATGCTCAAATTGGTTTGTTTGTACTGTACATGTACTGTACATGGGCGGCTGATTTTAATCTGAGTTGCTCTTTAGCACTGCAAGCAGTCTGAACGAGGAAATCCTCTTTATATTCACGGGAAATCCCTCAAATTAAATATGTGCTCCCTGCTGAGCCAGCAATTTAAAGGAACAGGTCCCCATAAATTAAAACTCTGTCATTATTTACTCACCCTCACACATTTTTTTCTGTGGAACACAAAATAAAAAATATTCTTTTCCAAATAATGCTAGTGAACAAGGACTGGGGCTGTGGAGAAAAATGGTTCATGCAACTTGTGCATTATATTTCAAGACTTCAAAGATCATATGTACAGTCTTTTGTGAAAGTTTAGAGTTTGACAGCTCATGCCTTTACTTACATGGAACAGAGCAGCCTGGCAGTAAAGATGCACTACATCAAATCATTCCCCCACCACTGTGGGACCGTTTCCAGCATGCATGCAGAGATCTCATTACCTCTCCATAGAGGAATCTCCACTAATGTGTCCAAACATTACAGCATCGGGCACTCATTTAGCACACTTCCTTTGCAGGAGACACAGGTTAAAAATGGCATGGGGATTAAATGATTGACATTGTTTTGGGGTTCCATCAAAGGTAGAGTTGCATGAGTGCACAACAGCTTGTATTTTGAGAAAGTGATGTGTGTGTGTGTTTGTGTGTGTGTGTTTGTGTGTGTGTGAGAGAGAGAGAGAGAGAGAGAGACGGAGAGAAAAAGAGAGAGAGAGTAGTCTGTGGCAGTCTAAGTGATGTCTCATAATGCATCACTTTAAATCAGTTCCCTTCAAACATTTACCATGAATAATAAATGCAATGGTCAGTTCACACATAAGCACATATTCGCAGTCAAACACACACACACACAGCTGGATGTCATGTTGTGGTAATGACTTACAGAGGTAACATTCACAGAGGTACGAGACTTACGAGAGTTGCACCTCGGCTACTCCTAAAATAAGGCAGCCTGCTAATACAACTGTAGCCGTAGGTGAAGGTGCATCATTTTTCCCGCCAAGGAGATTTGTACCAAAAAATGGGAGGTCCTTCACAGGACATACAGAGAAACTTGTAAAAACAAATCAGATGTATTAATCTAAGTCGAATAGATCAGTTTTATAAAGGTTCGTTAGTTGTAGATTATATGTGATATACAACTCAGATAACTAAAGACCAACAAATCAAAGCCAATAAATGAGTAAATCAAGGAGATGACTGAAATATTGACACGTGGCTCATCTGATGTGGAAACGTTCTTGCATGAACTTAAACGGGGTCATACATCATACATTAAAGCATATGTTTGTGCACAGCTGCAAAATCTTCCTCCAGATATTAAAACACATGGACTGCCATTGGGAACAAGCACATGTCTTCCATCTCGTAATAGTCAGAGTTAAACAGTTGTTTTACAAAATGTAAATAGGCCTACAGTGTGTTAAGAGGTGATTACATTCCAACCAGATGCATAGCTTCAGGTGCTATTAGTAAGCGCATCACTGAATAATCTTTCTTACTGCTTTAATGCAGTCCTTCTCATTTTCTGCCAAGGCTTGTGTTCAAATGCCAAATTTGTAGGTGTACGCAAATGAACTCTTATTTATGTTTAAGTGGGCAGTGGAGATGTACAAATCTTTATCAACTCTCTGTTCTTTTTGGTTGACACTGAAATTGGCAGATTTTTGCAAATGCTCGACATTCAGACACAAGCCCAAAGCCAGATTCTTGTTCATCTGTAAATAATAAAAGCTTTAGAAATTTGCATTTTAGGTTACTTTCTTAGATAAATTAAATCCAGATGTGACTTAA
This sequence comes from Ambastaia sidthimunki, assembly GCA_036877625.1. Taxonomy (NCBI): domain Eukaryota; kingdom Metazoa; phylum Chordata; class Actinopteri; order Cypriniformes; family Botiidae; genus Ambastaia; species Ambastaia sidthimunki. The sequence continues at coordinate 8,864 of JAZGTK010016505.1, forward strand.
AATATTTTCTATTAATGTATAGAAGAAAAATCCGGCATGAAATTCATTACATAACAGCAGCATGAAATGTTACGTTACATTATGTACATGTTAGCATGTTACATTAACGTTAGCATGTTTCACTCATTTACCGTTGTGTGCAAGTATGTGCAATTAATACATTTTAATGGCATTAAACCTATTTAATAGGTTTAAATAGATTAGCTGCTTTTATTATAAATCCTGTAAAATTAATTTACGAATTTGAATTGTCTTTAAAAGATGTACATACATTTAATATTACGTGCAGTATACTGTCTACCCGGAGGTTAGTTACGAATACATACGAATACTAATGAGATCATATATTCAGCTTCAAACTGTCTTGATTCCTTTAAATAAACAGAAATACTGCACAGGGGAAATGTATGCAGCATTTGATTGATTCGTAATATTTGATTTATTTATGACAATGACAGTCTGTCTTTGTTGCACAGATTTACAACTGTGCCCTGTAGGTAAGTGACTGCTGCAGAATTGTTGCACTCACTGAAAGTTAAGATAATGACCCTATTGAGTATTCATGCTAGAAGTGCCGTTTTTGCATGTTGGTCTAATGCGCCTTTCTACTTGTATTTATGTTTACATTTTAAACAGAATTATAGGGCTAAAATAAGCCACAAATCTGACACCACACTGGAGCTTGCACTCCCAGGCTGATTTAAGGGGTGTTTAAATGAACTGGCTTGATTTAAAAGAAGAGTCCGGGCCCAGTTAATGTCAGCAACAGTATATTTGCCACTGTCTCAAATGTGGAGGAAGTGGGGAAAATCTTGTAATGATAGAGTGTGAATGGATTTAGATGAGGTAGACCTGCTCGATGCACACATCATACTGTACACACAAAATGAATTACTGGAATGTAAAATAAAACAACTAAAGGCTATTTAAATTGCTAGAGATCTTCTGCTTTGGGTGTGTGTATGAATAAGAAATTAATCAATATATAATTTTTACAGATTTACAGATCTGCATTAATAGTATCTTGTTGACTGATCAGTTTATCAGGGCACCAGGATAGTTAAATGGATAGTTGCTTATTATTTGTTTTTTAAGGTTAACGTTTGATCTTCTAATCTTTTTATTAGTGTTTGGTTTTTTGTTTTAGTTAGGATGTATATGTGTTTTTATTTAAAATGACAAAAAAATGACATCTGACATTTGTATAATTCTAGCTTCTATAGGGGATGATTCTATAAGGAATGCATTAAAAAGGCCCTATAGCTTAATTTACTTAATTTACTGCACCTGTGCACACATACATTAGGAGTTCTGCTTGTTTACTGTGTGTGGACAAGTGACTGTGGTCTGTTTTCAAGTGTCTTGGAAGAAACTCAACATAGTTCTTCAGTATTGTGAGTGGTGGGAACAAACAGCTGGTGGACAAAGCGTTTTACCTTTCATGCACATACTTGTGGTTTGTTCCAAGAAACACAAAACTCCTTCAGTGCACATGAATCTTTTTTCCTACTTTTCAACTTAAGAAGTTTTGATTGTTTAAGTTTTACTGTAGTTATTATATTTCTTCAGAGTCATCACTTTTGGCAAAGTCATTACTAGACAGAATTCTTACTGTATAGTCAGGGGCACAGAGATAAGCTTAAACGTTGTGGGGGGCACACATTATAAACCTTATGAGCTTGTTTTATGAATATTAATCAAGTGACGAATGTTTATAATGCGTTTATCTGTTAGGGGTTGCTCTTTCATAACTCAGGAGATTTTATGGATATGTGTTTCATTTAAGTGTCAATTTTGTCTCGAATGTTTCTACTAAGCAATTTTAGTTTATTTTAGTTTTGTATTAAAATAAAAACTAAAGAGACAATTGTTAAAATAAATTAATGGAGCTGTAAAATTAATGCAGGTTGTGGCAATTTATGTGAGATTTGTTGGAAACTTTCCCAAAAAGTTTCCATTTGCTCTCTATTTATTCTCATTGCTGTCTAGGAAAATTAATCATCTGTAATTTTTCTTACTTATGGGTAGTGACTTTTCATTGACTTATCACCTCCATATATGTTAAGTCCACCTACAATGCGTTGAGTTGGCTGGAGGTTTCTTAATGGTCAAAGAATCATTGTTGATTTTTTTCTTCCAACAACAGCTGAAACTCTTAAAATATTATGTTTATATCCACAGGAGTGAATGAATGGGCACCTAAGATGTATATTGTGGACATCTTGGGAAGTTCTAAAATCAAATAGGGGGTCAGTTTAGTCAAAGGAGCCCCTACTTGTGAGATTCTCCCACTTGTAGTATTCTCCCACACTTTCATTCAGTGTTATGTGGTTACTCACAATCACTAGATGTTTAAAGAGCATTTTCATGACGCCAGAGCTGTGCAGTCCTCAAATTAAAGGACCCCTCAGGTTCAACTGTCATTTGCTAACCCTCTTCTAAACAGCGGTAGTCTAGTTACATAACGCTTTCCACAGAGACCTAATCAGCATAGGATAACATTTAGGTGCCACATCCTAAATCCTCTTTGCCCCGCATTCATAATCAGATAAGAACTCTTTGGATTATGGGTAACATTGGTTCCTTTGGCTTTGTAGTTGTTGCAGAGTGTTTCAGTTGAAGGGGATGTTCCAGGCGTTGCCCTTTGTTTGACAGTATGTGGTCAAAACAGCTGATGTACAGTAATGAATAAATGAAATATTACAAACATTAAACTTATCTTTCTCATCTTTTTAACCAAATGTCATTTTGTGAAACCATTTACAAAAACCTTAATGGCTAAGATCAGATTCCACAATCTGATTAAACTGGTCTCAGTTAAATATGCAGAGCCGTAACATACATTTCTTCTGCATTGATTTCCTAAGATGTTTCCACCAAAACCCTGAGCAGCCTCACACAGCAACACTGACCTAACCAATGGCTTGAATTTAGGCAGAACTGTAAGATACTGTGTAGATAATGCAACACATATCAGCTTTAAGGAGTTACTTGATCTGCCACTTTTTTGTGTTGTAATGTAATCTGGTCGATTCTGTAATGTTAGATTTTTTATTTGACTCAAGCCTTTAATTTAAAGCTTGGGTAGCTTACAAAATGTGGTGGACTTGTGATGCAAATGGCAGAGCGATGAGGAAAAGGTTCCAGGAAATGCTAAAACATAAAGCAATAACTCAGGGTAGAAACAAATCAGTGTAAATGACATGAAGATAAGATTCAGCAGGCTTAGATTACCTCAGAAGCTTATGTCATCGAAGGTCGGTGATCCCATTGGTCAACAGAGGACAGGCAGTATTTAAGTACACAGAATAGTGCATTTTAACAGTTTACCAAACATGAAAACTCTGTTATAATTTAGAGGAACTGTTCCTTTAAGAACGAGCCAACATGTTTCTCCTCTGGAGCACAGGTGAGAAGGCAAGCTACTAAAGTGGAGAAATAGTGCAAATATCACTTGGTAAGAAATGCAAGGAAGTGCTTCTTCCTATTGACTTTAGGCATTGATCTGCACCAATGAAATCTGTGGCATTTCTGATTTGCAGTTTTAATTATTTCACACATAACCCAAAAATCAATGGCCCCGGTAATTACAAAAGCATGGCAGTAGAAAAAAACAAGAAAGAAGATTTTTCACACCAAGCTCGACAAACATACTTCACGCTCAGTGCTTTGTTTTAATGGCCCGCTGGCGAGAGACATCAGGACTGTTGGCCGAGGGTCATAATGTCCCCATGGGATGCCACAGCATTGCACAGCTTAATTTTGTGCTCTGCCATGACTGAAGACGACACAAAGAGAAGCAGACAGCAAAAACGTGGCACTTGAACTGTTTCTAAT
>JAZGTK010016506.1:0-12699 GCA_036877625.1 Ambastaia sidthimunki
TAATATAATATAATATAATATAATATAATATAATATAATATAATATAATATAATATAATATAATATAATATAATATAATATAATATAATATAATATAATAATAAATTGACATAATATGTAACAACACGCACAGATTTATCTTAACTTTTAAAGAAATTTTAAAAACTGTTTGAAAACAGAGTACTGACCCTTTGTATCCAAGTATTGCTCACTATATCATCATCTTTTATTAAAAAGACCAGTTCAGCATTTTAATATATTCATGAAGATGAGCATATTAAATCTCGGCTTGATTTATAAATTAAAGGAATTATTTATGTGTCCAATGTTTCAAGACATTCAGCAAGCAGAGGCTGAGACTGTTAATGAGTACATGATTTCTCCCTTGATCTGATGACTCTGAAGACTACACATGTCAGATGATACCCATAATGCACTGGGGCAGACATTACTGGAAGGAACTTAATTGACACCTTTCTGGTTCTGTTTTCCTGTAAATTTCACAGCGTTAACCTCAACCCTATCCACTCTTCGATGCTACTTTGCGCAGACACACACACGTTTGACACACACACCCCCACACACACACACATACACAAAGATGCTGTACCTCGATGTGTTATCCAAAGTTCCTTTAACTTCATTCATCTGGTCCTTTCCAAAGTAAACCACGGTCAGGTGCACCCGCCCATCCTGCTTCACACACACCTCTCTGTGGAAATACACATTACAAACACACACACACACACACATACACAAACACACACACACACACACACACACAAACACTGAGGTCAGCACTCAGATGGGCAATATCCAGCTGCACCAACACAACAGGGACATTTGTGAACTATTTTTGTTGTCTTAATAAATGTCTGAGAGAAAACCAGAGAGGACAAATATAATCAGTGCAGTGTGCAAACAGATGCATTATCCTGACAGATTTCCAAGCCACATTCTCATTAAAGCCAATTAATTAATCATAAGTGAGAGATCCTTACTGTGATGCTGGGAAACTTATAATTTTCATTACTTCAGCAAAACTTGCAAAGCATTGTGGGTAAAGCATATAGGTCCTAGTTAGCTGTCAACCTAGACAGTATTTATTGAAGCTACATCTCTAAAATTAAGGCTGTACCAAATGATAAGTATGATTATTTTGCCTTTAAGATACCGTCTTATAGTCAATTTCTATGGCTGCACATTTATGTTCCATGACAATGCTGCCTCAGAAGGCAGCTGCCTACAAAGGCAGTAGACAGCAAGACAGCCACCAAGGTTTTTAAATAGAGCCCTTAGAGAAGTGGCTGCTGATGATCACAATACTGCAGATTATGCTCAAGCCAATATCATCCCACAGGGCACAGTGAAAATCCAAAGCCAACACATTCTGATAGATGTTACAAATGTTCCAAGCTAATGCAGAGTGTGATGTTTCATTTCTTTATGCCCAATACACATCAAGCTTGAGGCTGGTCTTTAGATACACTTTAGGTCCTTAATAACATGGTGCTTTAAAATGTGGATAATATAGAAAAAAGCAGGTCCAATGGGACACAATGCAGATCAGATTCAAGTTCACGTATTTAATATGAGCACCACTTCTCAATATTTATGTAGCATGTGCGCTACATAACTGCTAAGCCAAGGCTCTGAAACATAAATTATTTTTATAATTCTGAAAAGAAGTGCATAGATTGTACAAAGATTTTAAAACAGGCATGTGGTTTTGTATATCTATTGTTGATATTAATGCTAATATTCATATTTCTAAACATGGCAGATAAGTGAGTGTTAAATTTCAGGCATGATATATCTGTTTATATTATGAGTGATAAAAAGACAGCAAAAAAGGGAAGTGTTCATTTCTGCACTGTCAGTGGCACCAAACACCAAACTGTAATCTTTGAGTGGCATTTTGAGTGGCACAACGTAATAACATTGGGTCAACCAATGGCACGAGTTTGGGGACTATCTGTTTGTCCAACACTGGAAAATGGGGGAATCCAGTTTTAAACTCATTAAGATTTACATACAAAATCACACATTTTTAAGTCATTATTTATGCAGTTATGTAAGAGACGTAGCACAAACACTTTCTATAAGCTGTGCTACCATGTAAATGCCACACCAGGTTATTTTGATGGATCTGTTGCCACACAGCTGACCGTATCCCAAAACACCCTTGTCTGACCTCTCCTGCCTCTGAAATGAGAATTTGAGTGTGAAGGGTTCATTCAATAACTTTAATAACTCAATTCACTCTAAATCATTCGAGTGCTGCTTGAAGGCACATATTAAAAAGACAGAAATTTGATGTAAAATAGCCTTTAACAGATGGTTACAGGGGTTAGAGAAAGATTACTCAGGAAGAAAACATATTCCTTTGCCAAAAGATAGTGAAAGCAGGGCCATAACCTTGAGAAATGTGAACTTCAGCATTTCAGATTGTAAACCTCAGGAATCAAACTAAATAGGCCTAATATATGAACTTAAACACTTTCTAGTCATTTTTAAAGGGTTTTGCTACACAAATTTGGGACATTCATGCAGTTATAGTTATGGCTGTAAATTGTGAGCACATCTTAATATAGTAGTTTAACACGTCTTAACTTAGACGTGTGATTGCAAAAATATGTTCCAGAAGATGATAAAGAACATATAAAAACATTATACCTGAAGTTGTGCATAAACTGTCTGAATTTGTCGGCTCTTTGGGACAAAGGCACCACAATGTTAATAGGCATGTTGGCCGTCTCCACAAGCTCACTTTTTACTTTCATGAGGGGGCCGAAAGGCCGGAAGAGAACCAGCCTGCGAAATTCCCGCTTCTGCTCCCCGCGGAAGGTCAGTTCATACATTGTGCCCTTGTCCTTCTCTGTGCGGCCGATACCTGCAGCCGGAAGACCACATTGAGATCCAGTGAAGAAAAGGAATGATTTTCCCAAACACCCACATGGACACACACAAACAGTTCAGAAATGAAGCAAAATAAAACTCAAGGACAAAGAGAACAAGGACGAACACACAAACGTTCAAATACACATAACACACACACATACAAACAAATACACATAACACACACATACAAACAAATACACAAACAAACACCCAAAACACTCAAAGCCTTTCACAAATCTTCACAAGACTGAAATAATTGATAGTGATTTTATACAAAATAGATTTTAAATTGGTAGTTATTTGCGTTTATTCTCTCCATTGGGAACAGTATGAACATAATTTAGAAAGAAATATGTTGCACTAAAATATTCTCCCAAATGTAAAACTATGATGTTCATAGCTTAGGAAAATGTTATATGAGATGTCTTTAATTTCTCAGTTGTTTCTCTTATACAGCAATAAGCTTAAATCTAATTAAGCAAATGGACTTTTATCAAAGTTTATTAATGACGTTTATCAAATCTCATGTTTCTCATATTGTCTTGAGAAAAAGACCCCAGTAATTTCACACATGCCTCCTCTACAGTTTGAAATGAGATCTCGACACAGATCTCAAAGCATGCTCAGATATGCCGGGACACCAATCAAAAGTAAGATTTCTCATCAAATTATACCAAATTATCAGAGCTACGCTTAGATGCAATTATGCTAAGATGTTTTAGCAAAAACATCTGGGACAACATCGATACTTGAAACAAGCAACATAATGAAACATAACTGAGGCCTCCATTAAGTCTCAAGAGCTATAAAGGAGCAAACAAAGATCTGAGCAGATTTTGAGATAAGAGGGGCACCAGGGCATCTGAGATCCCGCTCACATGTTTGCTCACAGGCTCCAGGCCATGAAAGCATCTGGAAGGTGGTCATGCATGGACAGCGTGATAAATAAGATTTTACTGAATACTTTCAAGCTTCCACAAAACATTCACAAAGTGATTCAAATCAGAAAGATGTTGAAATGCTCTATTGTTCATGATCTGTATCTGTGTTTGGCTTTTGATGTCGCTGTAAAAAGCACAATAACTCGTGAATGCATAAAATCTTCCCATTCTGATTAAGTTAGTTGGTTTTGAGGCAACAAAAAATGTCTTTATGCTTCATTAGCTTTGGTACAACAGTTTAATTGACTGATGGTGACACTGTATTATGATCTACAGCAGAAAATATGTAGATGTAACAGTGAATTAGTATCAAATTTGTGTGGAAGGCCTCAGACTGAACAAAGTGCAAATAATAAACCTATCTTTCTGTCTGACTATCTGTCAAGAGAAGCAGAAACCATTAACATTTATTTTCATATATCCAGTATCTTCAGTTCCACACATATAATGATTAGAAACATGATCTGAAACAATACAAACTAGGACATTAAAGTGTAGCCTGGTTCCTTCAGTCCACTTACTAAAACACTACCACTGAAAATGAGAGAAATAACAAACACCGGGTATGACACCACAATCATTTGACTGACAGAACATAAAGTTTTCCTTCCAGCATGAAGTGGAATATTTGTCCTTTCCCTAAATGAGACAGTGGCACCACAAAATTGGTCTGGGTAAATAAGAAATACATCCAGTTATCCAACACAGATAACATGCACAGGAAAATCAGAGAGATACAAGTGCCTCTCAAGAGACGGGGTGGAAGAGTAATTTTGTGGGTAGATAGATGCACTTTCTGTAAACATTCTTGAGACTGATGGTTATGTTTTTCTGTGTTTTTCCATGAGGAAACACTTTTAGAATGTTCAACAACATTATTCTTATCTGGTCGTGCTCAGCTGAGTAAGGCTGGGTAAACTGACATTGTGTCTGGACACTGAGCTGTAAGTCTTTAGGGCAGACATGAGTGAAGAACAGTGGGCACCCTCACTCAGCCTCTGTCTTTGGATTTCTCACAAACTCAATTGTTGTTGTAATTAGAGTTGGTCAATTAAATATACAAGGAAAATATGAGCTGTTAGCAGTCTCAAATTGAACTGTTCTACTTAGAGGTGCCAGACATTTTTTTTCCACTGTATTATTAAACATAATGTTTTACCTCATGGAAAAAAATTAAAAATGATGTACATTTCGAAGAAACTAACACTCCAGTCATATCAGGGGCTGAACATTCTGACTTTCTTCTGGTTACATAAATTAATTATGGGTAAATAATATAAATTAATTATGGATAAATGACATGCCTGTAAATACTGAAAACTATTTGAAAGAGGCTGCATCCAGGCCAATGGGTGTCAGTATAAAACTCAAGAGGACTGTATTTTCACTTAAACTATTAACTATCCACTCAGCCATCAAGTGTATGAACTTGATGAAAGTTAGTGTAATTGCAAAAGGAACATTTTACTGGTTTCTGATTGAAGGAAGTGGCTATTCAACTTTACAAGATGTGTTGCTTCAGAAATAATGTTTAATTATTTGGTTTATGTTTAGTTTACCCCTTTTGCTACGTGGGAAAGCTGTAACCACTCAGTGTATAATCCGTTCAATGTTCCACAACTAGCCAGATACTCTAACAGCAAAGTCCATCATCCAGATACACTAGTCACATTACAAAATAGGGTACCATAGTGCACAAGTATGCAAATTTAGAAGCACCTACATGCACTTTAAAGCTAATATATGTTAATTAAATTACAGTAAATCGTGGCTTCTGTTTTCGGTTTAGCTGATTGGTTCATTGCACCTACCTGGATTCTCTTTTGAAAGTTTGTATATATGCAAATTGCACCATGACCCTTATTTCTAACATTTAAATTTCAAGTGTTGAGGAACCAGCTGCATAAAAACATGAATAATGCATTTCCTGTAAAGTATATAATCACAAAGATGCGTCACTTATTCTCTAGGGGAATGGCAGAGATGACACAGCTCTTGCTTTAAAACAGCTGTGTTTGTTTCCTGTAGTCATCAGAGCTCATAGACCATCATCACAGGATATTCTTGCTTTAGCGTGTTAGCATGCTGCTACAGCATGGTCTATTGTTTAGCTCATATGCCTATGAGGATGCAAAGGATAATTTTATTTCTCAGAGGTTGCTCTTTTATAGCTCAGGAGAATCGATTGAGATCTCAGTTGTGTTTCATTTAAGCCTCAAAAGTTTCTCCTTAAATTTCTTAGGACAAATAAAAAAAGTAACAAATGAGACAATTGTTAAAATACATCAAAGACTATGGAGCTGTATATAATGTAGCTAAAATAATCTGGATTTTGGTAAATGTGATGTAAAGTTTGAGTTCATACTGAAATCTTCAAGAATATTATTGCCATTCAATTGCAGACTTGGCAAACTGGAGCTCAGTTTGTGATATTGTTGAGATCTTTCAAATCTCTAATGGAGACATTTGTGAGATTTCTGGGTCTGTTTCTCAGGAGAAATATCTGTGACACATGAGGCTTAAGCAAATATTTCCATTTGCTTTACATTTAATTTTATTGCTGTCTAGGAGAAATAATTGAGATGTTAAAGGGATCTCAGATGGTGGAAATAAAACTTCTGCGCATTGCTTTAGATAAACGACCGACAATTGACAAGCTATACACTAACTATATGGATTCTGGCCCAGAGATTTTCTTTTTAATACACAGTATTATTCATGGCACAGTATTAATGGTGAAGAGTATTACAGTATCCTGGTACCAACAAATGGAATTGTAAAAAAATCCTTCCAGATAAGTTTATCTAACCTTGAACAACCAATATCCCTTTTTTAGATAAACAGATACTTATACTCTATGTAGCCACTTTTAAGTAGCAGATGCTAACAGATGTTGATTGTGTCATTGGTCCTCTTACCTTCTATAAAATCAGATAGTGTGTAGACTTTGCTTGGTTTTGTTTTGTCTCCAGCCTGATTTGGTGCATTGAGGGCATGTAGTGCACTCTCCACAACCTCCCCCAGCTCGTCCCTGCGGTCCTTCCTCACAGGCTTCTCCTCAGGGTGCCGGGTCAACCCCATTTCTAGCTGGTAGACACGCTGTAGGGTAAAGCTTTCAAAAGGCACCACAGCGTACTCACTTGGAAGCCGTACACCAGTGTGTACCTCAGCCCGGTTGACCTGACTGCGCAGGAACTCCTGGAGGTCGCTGCGACTGTGGTCTTCGATCACTTCGCCCCTTGTGCCCCTTCCACCAGTCTTCTCCAAAGAGTTCTGCATGCCCTTCAGCTGTTCACTGCGTTCTTGAAGAGCTTCTTTGAGTTGAGCAATTTGTTTTTTCAAACTGGCAATATGCTGTCGGTGTTGTTCTTCTCGCTCTTGTAGTAGGGCCTGGAACCCTTCCCGTCCAGCTGAGCCAATGGGGACACTTCCAACTCCACCTGGTTTGTTTGGACTACCTGCCATTCCCAAACCTCCACTCCTTGGCAGGGGTAGCCCAGCCACGGGCTTATCAGCGTGGGGGCTGCAGGTGATGACATAGAGGAGAGAAAGACAACAGCACACCACCACTAACAAAACACCCACACGTGAGAGCCAGGCCAGCAGACCCCTACGCAGCATCACAACTGAGAACCTCAACAAGAAGATGGGCAAGATGACGTACCTCAAAAAAGTTGGGACATCTCTGTGTTTCATTAAATACAAGGCCAAAAAACACCTACACCTGAACCGTGTCTTTAATATCAAAGAGGAAGAACTGTTTGTGTTTTGTCTGTCAACATAAGTATTATATTACCCAGCAGTAGCACACAAAGCAATATTTGTCCAAAACTACTGTCTATTCCCAATTCACCCTTTCTTTAAGCTGCAGCCTGGCTTCTCATTCACATACTTCTTCATGGGTCAAGTTACGGCCACTTCCTCCTCTTCAAAGACCTATTAGTTTTCTGTCCAGTCAAATGAACCATTGGACCAGTTCAGCAGTGACACACACATATCTCCGTCTGGTGAAAATTGCTCATTCTTCTTGGAGGTAGCGTGACAGACCCTTGAGAGAATGTCTGGAATGGATGCACCATTCTACAATGCCCCAAATGACCCAGAGTGGAAAAACAGTCATTGAATAAGGTTTAGCCATTAGATCTCCATAGCTGTAGCCAAAAAGCTGCTGTTCAAAACAACTTTGGAGTTTTTTATTTGCTATTCATTTCTTCAACTAAATTTAACTGCCCAGTGTTGTTTAAAAGACATTTTTCCAGGACTTTAATGGTACTAGCGAGTGATTAGCAAGTTGTTTCCCACTGAGTATTTAGCCATTCTGTTATTCCAAATCTTTTCCGTCTTTTGCATGATTCCCCAGCCTCTGATCTTCAGAAATCCATCTAGAAAGAGCAAAGAAAAGAGGATTACACTGATTACATTCTGTAAAACCTGAACCACTGAAGATAAAGGTCTCAGAAGGTCACCTGTATGTTAATCAGCAGTCTGGTTTCAAAGTACAGTACATCATTACAATTGATAGTTTGACATTATCATATTACTAAATAGACACAGCTGGGATGGCAAAGAAATATGGCACGATGATGAGTGGTAACGAGGGCACAAGTCAGCGTATCTAGTTTGCAAAAGCACTATGTTTATGTTAAAGTGTCCTAAAGGTCTAAATTCAAGTCCTTCACAGCCAAGCAAAGCATTCTGGGATGGCTCCAGTGCTAAGGAAGAGTGCTGTCAGCGATGTGTGAAAATAAGAGACGTGTGTTAAAAGCGGACTCAGGGGAACACGCCTCACAACGCACACAGCCTCACTGTAAGTCTGAGCAAACACGCACAAGAGCAGAGCATTCATAGACACACACATGCAAATGCGCACATATGCAAACAGACACAAACACATGTGTTTCTGTGATCATTTGTGCACACACAGGAACACTATATTAACAGGCTGGAAAGATCCTGTGGTAGAAGACAGAAAGTGAAAAAGATGTTGATGTGTGAGGGCTCATAAGTGTCTGTGTGTCTGTATGTGTGCTGACTCACACAACTAGCTCTTTCATAGGTTAGTAGGAGGCTTGATTAAATGAAAGGATTAGTTATGTTAGTGGTGAATACTGAACTGTATCAAGGAGACTTGGCTACAGTCCAGTGCTGGGGAGGGGAATCTCTATTTATCTGAAACTAGACACACTCACTTATTTATTCTTTCACTCACTCATTCATACACTCACTTTCATTTATTAACTTATTCACTCATACGTTTATATTCAATCACTTACATGTTCAGTCGCTCATTTATTTGATCACTGACTTCACATAAATTCACATGTTCAATTAATTTGATAACAAACCCGAGAACAAACTCATTGATCAACTCACTCACTCACTCTCACTCACTCACTCACTCACTCATGTAAGAGCTCAATAAGAGGTTGGGGAAAGACGCTTTACACCACGTTACTCTGTTCCAGCTCGCTCACACCGCTGCCAGGACGACCACGGCACTCGTCTGCCAGCAATTCATGCTGTGCTCGTGCTTTACAACACAAGAGCCAGAAACATGGGCCGAACGCACGGCTGAACAAACGTGGAGAAAGTCTGTGTAGGGACCTGATGAGAATGAGAAACTAGAAACCGTCACTTCTGAAATGGAGTCCTGCTGTTTAGCTTTGATTTGCCATCTTTTGTTTGCCAACACCGGTTTGTTCTTAAGACGTTCCTATTCTGTTGAAATGCAACACAAATGCAGTAATAATTTTAATACCTTACTGAACAGTCTGATTAAAGGAATGGTTCACCCCAAAATATTAAAATTCAGACTCTAATTATTCATCTTCATATAGTTCCAAACCTTTATACTGTGAAATTTTAAAAAGAATTGCAGCGCATTTCTTGCAACATGGTGAAGGAGAAGATTATCAGTGAATTATAAAAGTTTTGAAAGTTTCTACTTTGGTTTTCCAGGAAATAAAAAGCAACACGTGGGTTTGGGACGACATACAGGTGATACATAATGATCACTTGAACTGTGGTTGCTTTTTTTCTGTAACTTTCTTACTTTCTGACACCGTCCTCAACAATCTCAATTAGTGTAAAAGCTCTTGCGTGTGTACAGGAAAAGTCCGGTTTGCAAACCAGGCAAATTTACATTAGTTCAATTACTTTCACAAGCTCTGATCTGCAGACTCAGCTGCAGTTATACTATCTTGCTCTTCTGTGCTGCCAGGAAGTAATGTGTTATTTCCTCTTTTTACAATTTTCACTTTCAGTGGCTTCTGCTGACCCTTGTGCCGGGCTGCAGCAACAGTCTACCACAGTGTTTTTCACACACCCAGTATTGAAATATAAGCATTATATTTAACCAAGCACTATTTATTAAGTTAAGCACTATTTTACCAAGAGGTACTTTTTGTCTCTGTAACTTCTTTTAAAATAACAAAATGTTATTTTATTTAACGTTTTTATTAAGACAATTGGTGGCTGGCTATGCAAAAGTTAGGCTGTGTTGGGTGGTTGCCAGGGTATTGCTATGGAGTTGCTAAGGTGTTCTGATTGGTTCATAGTGTGTTGCTATGCAGTCTCTAAGGTGCCTAAAGGTTTCACTCCCCCAAGCTTCTGTGATTTGTGATATTTTGGCCCTCAGATATGTAAGTAAGTAATAAGCACACCTCTTAACAAATCCCTAATAAAAATAATGATGCATTGAATTCATGTTCATTTAGAGGCCTTAAATATAAGCAAAACATCTGCGCTCGTTTTCTGACATGAGGGTATAAGAAAGACTCTGAACATGCTCTTCACAGTTGCTTCTCAACTATGCCCTTAATGAAACCACTTCCTGTGTCCACAGGGCATGTGTTTCAGACATGCACTTCCTGTTGGTCCCTCGTTAAACAAGACAGCAGCAGCTGCATTTTTGCATCATCAAAGACACGTGTGATGCACACAGAAATTAGTGAGCTTCATATTTTTGGCTCAAAAATGAATGATCTATAATCCAACACCATCACTTTCCTTTCAGATGTCTATGTTTATATAAAATAATGGATGTTTTGGAATTAACATTGTGATTGCGTAACCGAGCAATGCTGCAGAATCTCAGCGAGTCTGTGTTCAAAACACAGACAGCAGCTGGTGCTGTTTTCATCATTCTCATATCTGTTTTCCTGTTCTTCACTGCTGAAAGAAGACATCATCATATCCTGCAGGTTTTAAGAGATGTCTTTGAAGAGGAAATGTCTTAACCGGCTAATTTAACAAGGTGGGACATCCGGATGAGGAAAGAAAGAGAGAAAGAGTCCACAAACACACAAGCCAAGTCAAGCCCTGCTGTTTTACTACTGCATTAGAGGGAGCACACCAGAGAAAGCAATTCCAGGTGTTGCTTGTGTTCCACTCATGGAAAACAGAGGGGGGAGAGAAAGTCTGAGGAGATGAGTGGAAAATATCAGGAAAAACAAGGAACGTAGAAGAGGTAGAGAGAGAAAGAGCTCTTTGATATCCTTCTATGCCCCAGGTGATTCTCACTCCCCTTAATTAAGTTGGTTTTCTTCATACCCGACCCAGAACTTACCTACCATCTGGCCTGCCTTTAAAAGGTTAGTTCCCCCCAAAACTAAAAATGTCTCCCTTCTGCATTCCAAACCTGTATGACTTTCAATCTTTTGTGGAACACAAGAAGATAAACAATGAAGAATGTTGACGCTGCTCGTTTCCACACATTGAAAGTAAAAGCGGACTGAGGTATGAAAGAAAACAAAGAGTTTGAAACAACACGAGGGCGACAAAATGATGACAGACATTTAAATTTTGGGTGAACTATACTTTTAAGGTCAAAATGAAAGATTTCACAAAGTAAAACAAAGTATTCACAAGGCAGAAAAAACACGTATAATTCTTGAAGAATGCAACCCTATAAGCTCAGTAAAAAATAAAAAACAACCAAAATGGTGGAGAAAATGAGAGAAATGTTCACTAATGAGCAAACATTTACTCATTACTAAAAGATATCTAAACATTTCAGTCTAATTAAAAAGGTAATATTGTGGTTCCACTAGCTTAACAACATGCTAATGTCAAACTAATAAATTCAAAATGAGTCGAGAATTGAGGGGCACTTTGTAATCACGCCTATGTACTGAGTTCCAAACAAACTGATAAATTATGTGGTTCCATTTCAGAGTGGGAAGAGGTGGGTCTGAAAAACAAATGGCTTGGTGACATCAGTCCAAAAAGTCATTATTCATTTCTCATATAAGCAACACACAACAAAACATGCCTCCGATGAACTTTTGCCTTAAAAAGACACAAGTCTCTCACTCTCACTCTATATTTAAAATGTCACTCAAAAAGTATCTCAGCGATACACCCTGAAAATGCTATTAGAATGAGACTCTGTGATCTGAAATCTTTTCCAAACAAGTGTTTTCAAACAGCATATTATGGACCTCCAAATGCCTGAAAGCTTCAAATAGCAGCTTTAATTAAGGATGTGGCCGTATTGGGAACAGGGTGTAAAACACTGTCTAGAATGGCTGTTGACAGGTCATGATTTAGCATGTAGCCACACATTATGTTTCCCACATTTGTGCCTTAATTCAAGGGTATGTGTTCAACTACAAAGCCATGAAATTGTTCTTAACCCCAAAATCTGGTTAAAACTCAAATATGCTTTTAAACAGAGCTTTGGGACACTGAATATCCGGCCTATTTGTCCAACAAGTGGTTCATAACTTAGCCAGATGACAGTTCCAACAATGGATTGGAATCCACAATCCACTTCACAGTACAAACAATGGCTGTCATTCTGGAGAGCATATGAACTAGTTCTGCAATATGTAGTTTGTATACTTTGCACAGTATT
>JAZGTK010016507.1:0-12699 GCA_036877625.1 Ambastaia sidthimunki
GATTTCCTCTCCTTCTCATGCTTGTTAGTAGTGTGAACGCAGCTTCATCTGATTTCTTAATTTGAATTCAGCTCATCACCTGGGCTAAGTTTATTCATTGCCTATTCCTGCAATTCAACTTTTTCTACCATGCGCTGTTGGCTCATTTCCCTGTAAAATCTTGTTTGCTTGCTAATTTGGGTTGACTGTTGTTAGCTTTGTTAGTTTTATTTCTTCTCTCTGGTTAAATGACACAACCACAGTGGCACAGTATCATTGGTGGCTAATCTTTCATTGAGGTTTGCACCAGCCAACCCGTGCTGTTGCAGTAGATGAACTGGATTTGCACTGGTTTCCAGTTCTGCTTTTATGCTCTATGTTGTGTAACAGGCAAAGTTGCTGTGAAAGAACTCAGTTTTTGCTATCAGACTCAAACTGATTTTTTTTATTTTTGATCTGAAAAATTGGAAACAATAAACTGTAACCCCCCCTGTAAACAGACAGTTATAAATTTCCAACATCATACTGTTATGTTTTATTAACAACCCAGGCTATTATAATGCACTGTACAGCAAATGGTAATAAGTTGCAAATTGAGTTTGGTGGGTTTCTAATGAATTTTAAGTAATGGCATGGTGAGCCTCTGAGTGTTTGTAATTTTGGGATAATTTCATTGCAGATCTGTGAAAACGTGCATTTTAGCCCTTTTACACTGCCCTAGGCTACAGGTTTCAACACTAATCGAGACTCTTGTATGAACATATGGGTTCATACAAATGATTTTAATATGCATGCTGCATTGTGCAGTATCATTGTCAAAAGGAAAAGGAATAATTCATTGACTTACGGGTCTTTATTGCAACAAATTGTCCCATGTATTTGGGTTTATTGACAATCTGGAGCTAAGAACAAGTATGCTAATGGAATAATCTAAATGCGATTGCATGCTGTGTAGCTCTATTCTGTGTCTCTCTCTCTATTCTTATCTCCCCCAGATCATTTAATGTCTCCAGATACATTGTGTTTTATAGCTAATTATCTTACACAATCCATTATCGGTTTTACTGTTATCTCCCATGCTTTGCTTTATCTTCCTGTTGGAGTACATGGCCTGCACACGTTGCCTAAGGGATTGAGGCACCACACACAAAGAGTTTGATCATTTGCTTTTGTTTGCTTTTAACTTTCATTGTGTTGCACTGAGGCTGTGTTACCAGGTATAAGGAGGGTCCTGAATGTACACTTCAGTACAATTTCGATACATTTAAAAGTAAAGAAAACCCCTTGATCCAACTTATCTAACTATAAGAACCTGGTTTGTATAATGTATGGTTTTATTAATACTGTAAAACATTGTACTGACCCTCACTTCTCAGTTTATTTGCCACCGGCAGGTGTAACAAAAAGGTCACGTTCTGACCCTGCATGCATCGATTTCCAAAGTTGTGTTAAAAACCAGTTTATCTTCAAACTTTCAGACCAAAACTTTTCTAACCTTTAATCAACTGTTCCCAGCTTTTTCCACGGTGTAGCTGTCAATGTGTTTATGTATTCTAACACAATTTCTTTTCTGTCTACTCTTTTCCAGTTGGGTGAATAACTTTGGCCATGAAGGTCTCGGACTGCTTTTGGACGTGCTGGAGAAGCTTCTCGACAAGAAACAGTAAGTTACTGTAGTCCAGCCTCACTGCCGTCTGCATAAGATATTCTCTTTCTTCAGAGCTTTTGGACAACTCGTTCACAAGCTGTTATCTCTCTCTTTACTCACTCATTGTCTTTTCCCCAGGCAAGAGAATATTGACAAGAGGAACCAGCATAAACTTATCCAATGCCTCAAGGCCTTCATGAACAATAAGGTGTGTTTAGCATTTCAAGGCTTCACCATAAGTAGCCCGTACACGTGTCCCTCAAATGCCAAATAAAAATATAAGTAAATTAAACCAAAGCAGCATGTCAAACCACTTTAATATCATGCCGGCTTCTTACTTGTCCTTAAGAATGAATGCATTTCTGTTTCTGATTGAATACTGAATCCTTCGACAAACATAAACATAAATGACACTTTGTCAAATGAGATAGTCATCTGATCTGATCTATTCTAACTGCTGCTTTCATGCCTAAACTGTTTTGACACTCTTTAGCTTCTACTCCAGCCTTGTTGCGTCTAAATGTTATTTTATTTCAAACACTTTGCTTAATAGGCTTTTAAATTAAACATATTTTGCTCAGGTAAATTTCACTTCTTATGCTCAAATTGTGCCCAACCTTAAGCCCTGAGAGGAAGACAGAAATGAAGGAATATGATTATTTGTCCCTGTAGCCTTGTCCTCAATTGAATTCATTTATCTTAAAACATATCCACACCTGCCTAATTGTCTTTGTTCCAATAGAACAAAGCCGAAATTTGTCCTTACAAAAGGGCTTCCTAGTGTTTGCTAAAAGCTTCAAGCAATTATTCATTTTAAGATGTTTCTGTTTAAAGGTGCAAAAAATGAGTCTTTTTGTTTTCAGTATGGCCTGCAAAGGATCCTGGGAGATGAACGAAGCCTCCTTCTCCTCGCGAGAGCAATTGATCCCAAGCAGACTAATATGATGACTGAGATTGTTAAGATACTGTCAGCTGTCTGTATCATTGGAGAGGAAAACACGTAAGTTTATTCAGTCAGCTGAATGTCATTCCCTGTACACATCTACAGTTATCCACTATATTCTGGAAAATGTCTTTTTTATGCATTTGAAAAAAATATATAAAATGAGGTTCACTTTAGTTTTAATAATGTAGAAGTATGCATTATACATGTATAAGAGTGATTTTACTTCTGGTAAACTTAAGTGAGTTTCTGACAACACAAAACACTTAAATTAAGAAATATGTAGATCAAAGTACTGTAGTATAAACAAGATAACTCTCTGTATATATAATTTTGATTTAGATGATTCATTTTATACTTTGTTGGAAAAAACATGTACAGCACATGATATATTATATTAGATATAAGAGATTAAGATTAATATTTTGCCGTGTGGGTTGGGAAAAAATGCACAGCCACAATGTTAAATGAATCAGCAGGTCTTTTTTATGTCTGTTTTTTATTTATTTTTATGTCTGTTTTTTTGTTTTGTCTGCCTCAACACTGGTGCAGTGGTCTACAAGAGTGGTTCTTAACCTTTTAAGTGCTCAGCCACCATCATTTTTCAAACCCAATGGATCAACAATCCTTCTGTCACACTGCACTGCTACTCCAGGCACTTTTTCCCTACCAGTCGAACGATCCTTGTGTAAAAAGATTGCTATGAATTTTATTAGTTGTCGTCTTGTGATTGGTTCTGGCTTTTTTGTGACATTTTGAATCATCTTCTCTTGTTTCAGTTATAGCAATCTTAATATTCTTTTAGAATAGCCCATGCAAAGTCTTTTTAAATGCTATTGGTTTTCTGTAAAGCAGGATACAGTTTTTCACCCAATTACTGAAGTCTAGCCGCTAGTTAGTGAGCATTCTAAGGTGACATCCTGCTGCTGTGCTTCCAGCCTAGACGCAGGGTTACTTCAGTAACATTAATAACTAAGGTGTCAACAATGTGATCATTAGTTTGGACGGTAAAGCCAGTTGGACGGTGGTTCACAACATTTAAAATATTCTCACCCGTGGTTTAACCCAGCAGTAGCTTGCAGAACAGAATGTGCTCAATGTTATCATCTTTAATCAAGTTTATTGAAAACCTATTTGAAAACAGCTTGACATTGTGGTCAGTTATGTGGCTTTTGGCCATATGTCATCATATATACTATATTATAGAGTAAATTAGAGTATGTATTTAGACATATGGCATGTATTTGAGCCCTTGCAATTATGTCATGGAGCACTGACCAGAAATATTAGTCCAGAAACACAATAACAGCTAAAGAATACTTCTAAGTAGAATAGAATTACAAAGAGCACAAGAGTAACCCCTCACCACCAGGTGTGTGTGAGAGGCTGTCTTTAAACCAGACGTGTGCTGTTTTAGATGTGCTGAGGAGTAATTAAGAAGCAGTTTTTGCAGCACCTCCAGCCCAGGGATCTCTTTCAGTAGCCACAAAAACACACACACACACTCGCTTGCTAAGTGCAGGTTGGCTGTAGCTGTGTGTGGTAGGTGAGAAGATTAGTGTGTTTTATGGGTGTGTAGGTGATCAGAGAGTGTGCAGATCTGTGTGACAGCTGTAAAAACGCTGATACTTCACTTAGCGCTGAAACAAGCTCCTTCCCCCTCAAAATGCTGCGCGGTGACACCGGCTTATGTTTAGTGCTGTCACATCAAAGTCGCTCTTTAGGAGCCGAGCAGGTGTAGCTTATTCTGAAACCATGTTTGAAGCAGCATGAAAGCCTCGGCACAACCCACTCACGACTACAACTTAATCACCTGGATCACAAAGCACAGATCTTACTCATAGCTGCTCGACAAAACTTCTCTGCGCAGTTTCTTCAACCATAGGGCGAGTGAAACAACAGAGCGTGTGAAAGCGAACTTAACGTCTGGTGTAGCTCACTGGTCTATAGTGTTAATAATCTGCTGTTGCTGGTGAGGTGCAAAAAGCTTATATGTATTACAATACTAGTTATAAAAATAGGACACAGCTAGCACTATTTTTCCCATTTTAGGCATCTGGACCAATGACATGATGGCAGGCTTTCAGATTGGAAATACTCGTGTGTGTGCGTGTGTGTGTGTGTGCGTGTGCGTGCCTGTGTGTGTGTTTACTGAATGGGCTATTTTTACACAAGCACTGGTTTGTTGTGCAATTATTATTTGTCTATGATGCATTTTGTTCTTCCTTCCCCGAGCCCTGGACTGCAGTCCACCAGTGCTTAAGTCAGCAAAACAGACATTAGACCTTGTAAAGTCCTTAATTTGCTTTCCCATCATTGCAACTCTTTGTATTTCTGTCCAAACTCATCACTTCAGGCCTCTTATATTGCTGTGGTTGACAACATCATGTACTGTAGACTATAGGGTTCCTCTTATTACTGTGGGGAACATTAGGCTTGCTTTGATGCTACATACCCACGATGGTATATAACTCTACGTAAAAGGCTGTGACATTGTTCCAAGTTCCCTGTATAAACATCTGAGACCAAGATTACTAGTCTTTATCAACACAGGTGAACATTCTGAACCAATGTCACAGCCTCGTCTGGATAAAAAGCACGTTTACCTAAACACATTGCTTTCTGTCTACTTGTTTCCCTCAGTCTGGATAAGATCCTGGCAGCCATGACCATTGCAGCAGAGAGGAATAATAAGGAGCGGTTTGCCTCAATAGTGGAAGGGCTGGAGAACCATGAAGCCCAGCAGCTACAGGTCAGTGTGATGCCCTTTAGTTGATGCATAGAGACAGGGCAGCGCACTACCCCATCTGCCACTCCACCTCATGACCTGCATGCTATAACTCATGCCATTCTCCATTGTAGAAACATTCACACTCAAGCTCAAATAACACAGACCTGCGTAGCTGTGAAGTAACTACCCAGAATTTCTCAATAGTTTCTCCTAGAAAGCAATGAGATTAAATAGGGATTAAGAGGAGGGGGGATGAATTGCTTGCAGATAGTGTCCTTTATTGGCATGCATGTCTGCGTTGTTTCAGTGCCAGATTCACTAAAGGAATTATGCAAATCAGATAACAGCGTAAATGTGGCCACATACTCTGTGCTAAATGCAATTTGCACACCGCAATACCCGATATTCTGGATCAGTTTTGAGTGCTACATTCAGAGGGAATACAGCAGGCTGCCACAAACTGGCAAAGGACCTCACTTGATGATCCAGACACCTACTGCAGATTGACTCCTGACAAAAATGCGCCTGCACTATGTGTCTGGAAAAAAAAAATTCTTTTCATTTTTAAAGCTGTTCTCCCTCATTTGCTCATTATCATTAACTGCTGCCATTGTCTGTATAAAATTGAAAAATTCAAAGTATACATTAATTCAAATGTCTATAATGAGCCTAATTTACACACAAAGTGTATAAATGTTTTTGCATTGACATACTGCACACAAAAGTTGGCCTATATCAAGCTTTCTCATTAAAAACAATAGACTAAGGTCTGTGCTTAGAATGGAAACAATCAAATTCTAGATGATTCCAGATCTAGGTTTTGCTCTGTATTTTACTGTATGCCATAATTTGTTTCTGTTTTCATTTCTCTTAAGGAATTTTTCAAAATAGCTACTTAATTTAAACATAACCAAGAACTCAATTAAGTGTATGAAGAGGCAACCTCTGAGCATGCTCTGGGTGGTGATGTTTAGCCCGTTTCTGAATTCAGATGTCGTTTATGTTATTCCTTATAATGAGGAACGAATATACATGTTTCAATGGAACACACATCAGCATTGAGTTTTCTGTTTCTTATGACCTAATGTGTTATTTCACTTATTTTAAATAATTAGCAGATTTCTGGTTGCCCCGGGCAGCTGATATGGATCTGCCCTGTTTATTGTCAGTCAGTGCCTGGGTCTTCTTGACTCTGAATGCACTTTTTGATGCTGGAGCCAGGTAGAAATTGGCACTTCTGTCACTCAAAGGTCTTCGGCACTTTGGCTCACCCTGACATGTAAACAAGTTCCCCCATCCCTTTACTCACTGTGTTCTGCAGTCGTCTGTCAACCTTGCCACCTACGCCCATGATGGAAGCTGGATGCTGGCTATTGTGAAGCAACAGGAGGTGTTTTCTAAACCCTAATCAGCCTCAGCCAGGTCACATTCAGAACCCAGAGGTCTGTAAAGTAGCACACAAAAAAGCCTCTTTTTCAGAGGGATGGTAGTTTATCATTCCTCCTCTCTTAGAGTTTTTCCTCAGAGTTCCTCAGTCTGGTCCCAGAGGAACAGAATCAAAAGGGCAAGGATGCAGCAACACACCTGTATTCATCATGCAGCGCCTCTCAGCAACGTGCAGTGATCTGTGACCGAGCACGACAAGCCCCTCACACATTCATTACCCAAATCGCTAATCTTTGCCTTGCTGCTAGGAGAGCAACAGAGATGATACAAAGAGCACGAGGAGAAGGGAAAAATAAAATCCTTTGATTTTATTCCTTGTTTTCTTCTTGGAAAAAAAGGCTGGTAATGAAAAAAAGCGGCGCTAATTGTGAAGTAAATTAAAACACCTCATCGATGCAGGCAGTTCAAAGAAATTAAGCGGTTTTTGAACCTGCGATGAGCTGCGGTGCCTGACTTTTTAAACGTGATTAAAATGCACTTTGCCGTCGCATTGACGCAAGCACGCAAACTTTAAGCTGTCCCAGTAGTGCCTGTTTTAATTACCCCGCTGGAAGCCACTGTGCTGCAGTAGCTCATCAGCGCACACTCAACCCAAAATGAAGGAAATAAGCTCCTCAACCTGCACGAGCGCATCCGCAACGTCACCCGAACTGCGTTGATGTGCATGCAGCTGACGATGAAATGCATTTGCCCTCAGGAATACTCGGAAGAGTGATCCAGATTCACTCAGCAGGGCCTCTAATGATTCCAATTGAAATAATTGCTGGAAAGGGAATAGGAGACGATATAAAAAGTTTGGAAATGTGCAGGAATGATGTTGCATGATGGGAGACTCAGAAACATCCTTCTGTGGTGAAGTTGAATATATTGTGTTCATCTGCAGCTAGTACCTTCTAGTGCCTGAGGCTTTGATAGACAACATTGATGCTTAATGCCACCAGTTCACATGCAACACGGCACGTATGAGCCCTCAGATCACACCACTGCACTGTTCTGAAACTTTGCTGCTTAGAGCATCCATTAGCACCGACACCCTCCATATAAACACCAATGTGTTCTGTCTTGTTCTGTGTTACATTTTTTCAGTGTTGCTCAGTCCCAACATCCCCTGCCTGGCAGAGAAAGACAGAACACAATCAAACCTTTGCTTTTACAGATGGATGTTGTTTTCCAAAAACAGTGTGAAATTGTCTCTTTCCTATGGCTCAGATCGGTCCTGTTTTCATTGGTGTCTGCTTGCGTGTGGCCCTTTCAGCAAGACCTGAGAGTAAAAATTAGCAAGCTTAAGAATGATGGATCCTTTCCTGGCTGATATAAAAACGTGCAAGTGAATTGCACATTGAGGCCAACACCAGCACTAAAGCCCATGCCAGGGCTGGATAATGTATAGGAAGAGTCCTCACATGTCCATCAGGTGGAATCTAACTACTCAACATTGATCAGCCATGCGGAGAACATTCCTACCAGCTCCCTGGAGCAACCTTATAACCTGTTAAGAAGCATCAGCACTCCTCCCTGCCTACTGCCCTGATCCGATAAATTAATTAAAAATACACATCTGTTTAGTCGGGCCTACTCCCCTCTCCTAATCCACTCACATGTTTCCTCTTTCTCCTTAAGCCCTTCACAGTGTGCCAACTGCCTCATTCCATCCCATCCTTCTATATTCATTTTATTACTTGTAATGTAATACATTGATTTTCTTCTTAGATGAGAAATAGCAGAATAAATAAGAGGCTGTTACATGGTGCTATATTTTAATCAGTGAAAGCCAGAGGGATGATTCTAGGATCTGGCTTGCATTAAATGGAGGTGTGTGTGTGTGTTATTGCAGGTGGCCTGCATGCAGCTGATCAATGCCCTTGTTACCTCTCCGGATGATTTAGACTTCAGAATACACTTAAGAAATGAATTCCTGCGTTCTGGCCTAAAGAAGATCCTACCGGTGAGTTTGGCAAATTCTTTAAAATAATCTATACAAATACTTTATACATCTGTACTTTATTACATGACAGCTGAAAATATCTAATTAAAAGGTTTACAGTTTAAGTTGTCATTAGTGGTGGACAACTGTTAAATCTGAAGTGTGCAGTATTTGTTTACATTTTTGCATATTACCATATTCTTAATTTATAATTTAATTTGCAGAGAAAGATCCAAGTAACCTATTCATAGTTTGGCTAACCAATGGCTGACCTACTTTCTGTTTGGCTGGCCAATAGCAGACAGGGGGAGTGTTCAGGAAACCTTTTTGATATTTATTCGCTGTTTATGTAATTATGTAATTTGATTGTTAATGGCACAAATAAATGACACTCATAACTAATGAACGCTAAAAAATAAGTAAATGGTTTATAGAACAATTGCTGACTTGAACCAAAATGGAACTAAATTGTTCAAAATTGATGCAGTGTCCCCAGTTCATGGCCTCTTCCCTAATGGTACAGCTTTGTTTCATAAAGTCAGTTCCTTTACACATTATCAATCAGTACACAGATCCACACTTCACGCCAACCCAGACTGCATGCACATCACTCACAATCTCATTTATGTGGGCATTGCCTCATTCTTAATAAGTCATTTTGACTGCTCCCCATATTATTGCTGCAATTATTATAATTATCTCAATCTACCCCCGCATATGATGAGCTTATCATAATTTATGAATAATGTATTTGAAAGTTTAATGGGACAATTAAATATGACATTGTTCTCTAATTGTGAATAATGAGTTTCCAGGTTTTAGTATCCTCAAAAGGATAGTGCAAAAGGAAAGAAACAAAGTAAAAGACAAATGAGATGCACGATATACTCAGGGAGAGAGTGAATGGTGTCTGATGAAACGAAAATACACATTTCTGGAGAAGTACTGTGAGTGTGAGAGAGAGTTAGTCCTGCCTCCTACTGCGGCATTGCAAGGATTCGGCCTCCCTGATTGGCTGTTCCTTTAAGACAGATGGCATGCCTGAAGTGCAGCCTGCTGATTGATAACTACAGAAATTGGGTTACATTTGGCTTTTCACTGTCCATAAACTACAACAGCAGTGATTCATAGTGGAGTTATAAAGTGAACCATTTTATTTTCTCTCTCTTTATTTCTCTCTCTCCCTAAACCCTGTATATCTGTCACAGGTATGTTGCAGGTATAGAAAACAGGACAATCTGTGTGCTGTAGAAAAACAGATTGAAATATTGAAATGGCAGATTGACAGCGAAGTAAAAAAACTAATCAGACTTAGGATTGTAATTGCCATTTGTTTTGACATCTTGATCATTTGCAGTGAGTCAGATTTAAGTGAAGTGGGGGTTTCCAATACAGCAATACTGTGAAACCAGGCCTAGATTTTAATATTAGTTTAATTGATTGTTATAGATGTCTGGTTAATCATCCTGACCATTCCTAGTTATACACCTGCAAAATGGCAGCATGTGTCTGTGAGTCATTCATTCTTTTTATATCACTGTTGTAATCACAGGAGCTGAAGGAAACTGAGGAGCTGGACATTCAGTTGAAGGTGTTCAATGAAAATAAAGAGGAGGATTCCATTGAGCTGTCTCACCGGCTAGATGATATTCGCGCCGAGATGGAATATCCTTCAGTTGCTGGCTGGTCTGTGTGCACGGCCATACAGAGCACCCGCGGGCCGCCAAGGTGGGGCTCTCGGCTGACCCCCGGGTCTGAAGCCAAGACCCCAAGTTCATATGGAAGTTGTTTGAAAACCATTTTTTTTTAATTCAAGTCCACCCTCTGGCAATGCTAATGGTAAACAAGCCTCTTCACATCAACACATCAACACATGCACGCAGCACACACATATTCCAGCATCCTCCTCTGGCCCTGAACTCATTATACTGACATTGCAGAGCCACAGAGAGCAACCCCTACACTCATCTTTCCTCTCTGTTTTTTTCCCCCCTTAAATCTGTGGAAAAAAAAAAACTATACTATAGGGCCATGGAAATCCGCTCCCATTTATTTTCTTCCTGTTTTTGCATCTACATTTACATCTGACCCCTCAGACAACATCTATGTGTACGTGGTAGCCATATGCAGTAGTTTCTTGATTAGTATGTATCCTTGCCGTTTCTTTTAACAAGTTCACCAGCGAACAAAACATATTTACAGCAGTTGCTTTATCACAGACGTCGGTGTTGTGTGCGTGTGTACATGATTACAGGCAGAAATCCTGATCTTTATCATTGCACCCTCATTCTATTAGCTCACAGAGGGGAAGCTTTGCTGAATTGATGGAAAAGCCAGAGTTTTAGTTCAGGCTGTCTGGACTAATGATTTTCCTGTGCAGCCAACTGAGTAAGAGACACAACATTTGTCTCTAAGGACAATTTGGCATTGATCTGTAAGTGCCTTGTGTAATATGCGTGTCTAAGCAACGTTCTCTCTCAGTCTTTCTTTTCCCCTTCTTTTCTCTCTAAACACCAAGGGTGAATTCACCGAGAATGAATTGTGCTGTTTGTTTGCATGTGCTGTCTGTGTTGTTTTAGCACCCGATTCACTAAAGGAATTATGCAAATCAGGTAACGAGATGTGTGCTGAATGCTGTTAGCATAGCCCAATTCTTGATCTTGTGGGTCGGTTTTGAGTGCAGCCTACAGTTTTTGTCATACTGTACTTTACGGTAAATGTACAGTATTGCTCCATCCCTGCAATCCTCAATCTTCAAATAGGTCAAAGTGCACTCAACTGCATTGCATGAAAAGAATGAAAGTGACAATTTTAAAGCTCACAGCGCAATGCTATTTTAGTTATTAAACTCCTGATTTAACCACATTGCTGGGGGATAGCCAACAACACTTGGGTGTATGCTCTGAATTACCATGCACAAAAGTGGCACAGCAGTTTTGTGAAGTGTTAAACAGTTAAAGCTGTACCCTTCATGATTCATGAATATTAACCTATAGAAGTTTATGTGTAATTATAACACTTGAACTTGGGTCCAGTTCAGGTCTGGCAACTGTGGCAGGTGAATATTAATTGGAGGTTAGGAAGTGTGATTGATTGACCCTCCCTCTCTAGCTTTTGTGTAGCTCAGCCCAAAGCGAATCCAGCTCATGTTTATGTATCACCTTCTCCGCCAGTATATTACTGCAAACATGCCAAAAATACAAATATACACAGCCTCTCTGTGTGCACACGTGTGGCCCAACATAATGGAGAGAACGTCTATCTGTGCTCTTTACTGCTTCTAGAGTGCTGAGGAAATAATTCGATTTAGCAGATCACCTCTGTTATCAGCAATAATGCTCTGAACATGTTTGTATTCTCATATTGAGTTGACAGAACATGGGATGCGCTCACAACCCTATGAATAAATGAAACGATAGAAGTTAATTAGAAAATGTTCAGCCGTGCCGGGGCAGATTGATTTGCTGAGAAGTTGTACTGCAGAACAGGGGCTTGAATTGCAATACCGAATGCAAACTGATGCAACAAATTTTAAAATTGTATATTTCACTCAAAACTGACAGCAGTGATGATGGGGGTGTGACCAGAACAACCACGTTTTATAAATATTTCTACTATCTATGTTTATATTTATATTTTCAGAAGTTTGATATTTTTATATACAAATATTTATACCCTGACCTAAGACTGATTGTTTTGATTAAATGGAGACATATTCACTCTACTTTTCAGCTGATCTTTTAAATATTGAGAGAAGCAGATATTGTTTGATTTTAGCAAGTGTGAGTGTGGTGATGTTCCAGTACAGGCAGTGTATCACTCTGCACTCAGTTTGTCAGAACATATAGTACATGTATTTGTGCTGATATTTAATATGAACAATTTCGTCTTGGCTTTCGAGCTCTTTAAAGAAGATACATATTTTCTGGAGATGGTTTTTAGTTGCTAAAAATTTTATCCTGTTTTTTTGTATTCTGTATTTATTTGATTTTTCAGGTTAAAGTGACATTGGTGAATTTACTGCATTG
>JAZGTK010016508.1:0-12699 GCA_036877625.1 Ambastaia sidthimunki
TAATGCATCATTCATGACTGTATTTGCATATTTAGAAAGCAGAACATCACAGAGACTGATGGTGGGCTCTTCTGATATGGGCCAGTAAGCAACCACCACCACAACACTCCAGCAACACCCCAGCAACCACCCAGAAACTGGATAGCAACGCCTACAACATCCCAGGTTAACATATTTCTAACCAGGTTAACATTCTCTCAAAGTTCTTACAAAAGTTCTTGCAGTAACATTAGTAGAACTATTTTTAAACATTATATGTCATTATATATCAAAAAAATATTATTAGGTTTTAAAAACTTAAATAAACCAAAGCTTAAATAAACCAAGTAATATTGTTGATGCAAGTCGAAAGGACTGGGCATTCTGAACATTCCTAGAACGTTCAAACTAACATTTTTAATGTTTTTGTTACTGATAGAAACATTAGGAAAATGTTCTTACAACATAAAATTGTTAGCTGGGTCTTTTGGGCCAGTAAGAAACACCTCAAAACACCCTAGAAACTGCATAGCAATGCCAGCATCATGTCAGCAAAGAACTGCACAGGTTAACTAACTCTCATTAGTTCTTAAAATTACCTGGTACCTCCTCTGACATCAGCTGGTCCCAGTTCTGTCCTCTTGCCCTGTAAACACATGTAGATTCCAGACATGACTCATTGGGACGCTCATAAAATCTTCAGCACATCTTTTCATTATGTGCGGTGAGTGTTTATGGGCAGTTTGTGGGCTGTGGGTGACTGCAGGACAGAACTGGCCTTTCTGTCCCAGCCTCTGTGATGAGGTTAACGCTCTTCTAATGGGGTAATATAAGGGTGAGAACGTCCAATCATGAATTAATGCCACCCCAACACCTTCAGCAAGGACGACAACCGCTTCTGCATCCGTTCTCACAGTGAGATAAACGAAACCAGACGTTTCCAGCGGTAACTTAATAAACATGATGATAATGTCACACTTTACAAAGCTCACTGTCCACAAGGCGAGCACACAAACAGTGACTCACTTCAAGAGTAAAAGCATTTCTACATCAAAGTATTAAGTGATTTGTAATGGATTTAGAGATCATAATATCATAGAAATTTATGAGGTCTCTTTTCACTTTGTGCTGGACCAGTTGGCAACCCATTACAACCCCCCAGAACACCCTAGCAACAGCCTAAAAACTTGCTGTGGGGCACTCACAGCACCTTAGCAACTGCATAGCAACTGCATAGCAACTCCCTGGCAACCGCTTACAGCATCCTAGCACCCTGGCAGTGAGTTTTGCACATCTTCAGAAAATGGGAACATCGAGCCCAATGTTCTCGTCATATATTAGCAGCCTTTCAGCAAAGCTTAGATTCAAAATACATCCATGTTTATGTCAATCTTTGCAGCTATATTTACAAGATATCATTAATGTTTTTTTGCATGATGAGATACAGCATGTTTGAGTTTTCTATAAAGCCACTGATTGAGAAGAAGTTGAGAGTTTTGGGTGATGCTGGTGTAATCTGGTGAGAGAGAGATAGAGAGAGAGAGAGACTTCCTGCAGTGTTTTGACTGTTCACAGGCGATTGACTGAAACATGATGATATTAATAGTCTAGCTTATGTGCTGAATATGACCAATTTTTATAAATAGAAACTAGCTTATATCTGTCCTGTTCTTTCCTGTAGACAGTACATACAATACATACAATACACTCTACAAATGTTACTTACATAACAGAAAAATGATAAACCATATAACTCCAACCTGACTGTTAACACTGAAGTCACATATAAAATCTGATCGATGAAAGAATCGGTTTGGAAAGGGGGCAGAAATCAGATTTGTGTGCTGTGTGTCAACTCAAATCTTGTAGTTGTTTTTCTAAACAGTTAAGAAATAAAAGTATCATGAAACTCGATTGTTACAAACCACATCCAAACACGATTCAAAATCCAGTTAAAATAGATTTTCTGAAATGAGTTTTAGTCTAAATGGTCAGATTGGATTTTGAGAAGTTTTATTTGTTATTTAAGATGTGACCAGCAACCTCATACACAATGAGCACACTACAGAGTCTACAGCCGTTTCACTCGTTCACACTCGTGTGGAAAATGGCATTTAAAATCTGAATTAAATACAGTATTATCTAACAGTGTGTTTTAAAGCACTATCCACAGATTATAACCCTGAAAACGGACATGACTGGGGCTCAGACCCTACAGACATTTCAGAAACATCCCACGTGTGTTGCAACATGTTGGCTAACATTCTCTAAACGTTCTCTCAAAGTTATCAAAAAAGTTCTTGCAGGCAATAATGTTAATACAACTTTTACGAAAACTGGATGTTTTGAACATTCCTAGAACATTCAAAGGAACATTTTTAATGTTTTTGTTACCTAATAGAAACATTAGGAAAACATATATAACATGAAATGCTTAGCTGGGACAGGATGAAGGTTTCAGTCTGACTGATGTGTGTTAAAACATCAGCAACAGCAGTAACTGACCTCTGATCAGTTTGAGTAGATGGAGTAAAAGTGCAAACACTCAGCACACAGAGGCACTAATGGATGCTCATCCTCCGGGACGCTGTCAAATGCATCCAAACACCTGAGATTTGCCTTCCACATTCTCCTCTGAGACAAGAGCTGTTAGAGTGATTGATTCTTTCTTTACATGTAAAACAAGTAACAGACCAAACAACTTAACGCCCCATTTCCTGATACAATCAATCTGAGCTCTTAAAAGCCTTCTCTGCATGCCACAATACTAACATTTTCATCTGTTTTTATTACATGAGTTTCTCAAAAATACATTTACATAAAGTGTGAGAACTCGTGAGTTTCTAGTCAGATAATATCATAGCTAGTCCTAAAATCTCAACGCTGCAATCTGTAACTTCTTTAAGAATTAACAACAATCAGTTATTAAACAAGTATGTGACAGACCTGTGTTCAACAATCTCATAACTTAACCAGAATCACAACAGTAAATTTAGAATTGAATAAGTTTGACTTCATTTGACTTCAACACACATAATGAAGTGCATAATAAAGAAACCTGCAGTATTATGTTTCAAACAGAGATGGCGATAGAGATGCTTTTGCTATACATTTCATCATTTGACAAAAAGAAATGGGAGCTTTTAGAAAAGTAATAGCACACTCAGCAGTGGAGTGCTGCTTCAACACACCTGTGTTTGTGGTAAATATACTGATGAGTTTGTTGGAGGATGTGGCCTGTTTTTATTAAAGCGTGTCCTTGAAATGAGAAACTTGAACTTTGTCACTTTCTAGCAGAAAGCTGAGAACCGCTCTTCCTTTCAAAGACGCTTCATCAGCATCAAAAGCAGGTAAAAGCCACTCGTCTGAAAAGGTCCAAACACACCTGAACATAAAGATCCGAGTTCTTCAAAAACCTGATGCTATAATTCATCCTTCACATCCAAAAGAGAACAAACATGACGGAGGGCTGAAAACAACATCAGACATTTGATAAACACTGTAAAGACTTTCCTGCACAGAATCTATATCACAAGAGCCTCAGTGATGTTTTTGCTCTTTACACACTCGGTTTCAGACTCATAAAGCAGCAGAATTTGAGTTAAACATCAGTTTGATTACATCAACAATAATCACCTGCTGTTTGATCGTTTTACTGATGCATGTTATCCCAGCTATCAGAGAACGTTCTCAAAATGTTGGCTAATGTTCTCTCAACATGATCAAAAACATTCTTGCTGTAACGTTAATAGAACTTTTTCAACATTATACGTCACATATGTAAAAAAATGTTATTGTAATTGTTCTTGGAATGTTAAAAGTTTAAAAAATGTTGTTGTAAAGCAATAATTAAAAAAAACTGGACACTTTAAATGTTCCTACAACTTTCAAAATAACATTTTTCACATTTTTGTTTCTTAATGGAAACGTTTCCACAATCTAGAATTGTTAGCTGGGATAAAACTAAAAATACACTGATATACTAGTTATGAATGCAAAATCTGTCATATTAACTAACTCGCATGTTCTTGTGAATCTGTGTTGGAACAAAAAAAATGTCTGAACTTCAACTTCAGAGTATGACAAAAAAATACAGGCTGAAAAACACTTCAAAGAAATTAATCTAATCACTGCAGCTCTTTCATTTCTATAAAAAACAGGCATAAAATCAGATTGCATCAGTCATATCTTTTTCTTTCTCACTGTTGCCAGACTCCCACAATAACTTCAGCTATAAAAATCCTATTATACAGAGATTCAAAATCCATCTCATGCATCCAGTTCCCTCATTAGAGTTTGACATTATTTCTCCTGTCAAAACCCCAGTCACATTAATACACAATAAACCAAACCAGCAAAAATCACTACACAAAACACATTGTATTTTGATGTATACTGTCAACTTTACAGAGCTGAACTAAAGCCACAGCTGTCACTCAAACTCAGTAGCCAATGGGAGCCCTCAAAATTTGACAGCATATAGTTTTTTTAAATACATTTCTTTGATATTTGAAAAAAGTGGAACCCACAACAAGTGTGTAAACACAACAACACTGTTCCAACCTGCTGACCCAGCCAACAATTTTAGGTTGTGAGAATGTTTTCCAAGCATTTCCACTGAGTAACAAAAACATTAAAAATGTTATTTGGAAAGTTTTAGGAATGTTCAAAATATCTTGTTTTTTAGATGTTGTATTAACACTATTGCTTGATTATAAGAGCGTTAGTCAAACCTTTTTTTTTTAATTTTGTAACATTTTTAAAACATTCCACTAACAACTTAAGATTGTTAAGTTGTTAGTAATCTTAAGATTGTTAAGATTTTGATATTTGATATTTAAAATAGTTCTGCTTGTGTTGCTAAAGTAACATCTTTCAAAAGAGTCCGTTTGCCAACGTTCTGAGAATGTTCCCCTGTTATAACTGGGTTTACACAGAAAGGAGAGCAAGAGAAATTTAAAACGATCAATATCAGCCAGTCCGTGACCCACAAAGTGAGGGGGCCGGCAGAGGTGGTTATATTTAGTTCTGTGCCTCCTGAGAAGTGGACTAAATGAATAGATGACCGGCTGCAAGAGCAAAGTTTAGTGATGCGGCCCGAACGAGGTCAGATCACAACGAGTTCACCAGAACTTCTCGTTTCTCATCTCTCGGGCGACTGGCGTGACTCACCGCTCTGATCTTCTGCGCTCGCCCAGCGACTTTTCAAATGATGCTCTCCTGCAAAATCTAAAATTGTAATATGATCCTCATATGATGAATGAATAATGAATGAATAATCAATTAGTCACCAGTTTAACAGAGCAGCAGGTGGTGAGAGAGAGAGAGAGAGAGAGAGAGAGAGAAATATCCTGTAGAAGCGTTTCTCAGGTCATGAGTGACAGCTGAAATAAACATCATTTTAATGAAGGTTCTAGGTTCAAAATAAAACGTTCCTGTAGCTCAACTGGTGGAGAATTACATTAGCAGCACAAAGGTCGTGGGTTTGATTTCCAGGAAACATGTACTGATTAAATGTGTAGCTTGAATGCACTGTAAGTCACTTTGGATAAAAGCATCTGTCAAATGCATAAATGTAAACGTAACTTAAAGATCACATCAACCAGAAGCTACAATCGTCTTCAGTGTTCTACTGTAATTCAAAGTGAAACAGAAGTTGTGGCTTATTTTTCACTTGAAGTTGATTGGCTGTAATAAAGTGGGCGTTTCAAAGCTTACAGCAGATTGGCTATTGGAGGGGAGTGGTTAACGGCTTTGGCTCCGCCCAAACTGTCAAACTGACCATCAGAAGGTCTGTCATTTAAGACAGGAAGTACAGTTTCAAATTCTGATTAAAGATCACATGAAGCAAAAAATAAACAACTGCAATATTCCATAAAATTAAGAATATTTTGATTTCATGGTGACTTTGAGGTCTATAACGTACATCAACAATATGCTCTCAATTTCCTCACAGATTATATTTTTAACACGTCCTTTGTTTTGTAAAAACAAGCAAATAACATGTTTACATTGGGGTGGGGGTGTCACAAATTCTCATCTGTGCTGAGAAAATATTGCTCAGGATAAATGAAAGAAAACAGTCTTCCTGCTTCACGGTAAACGCAGTTGACGGAGGGAATATTTCTCTCTAATCTAATGATTTATCTACGGGGTCTCCGGCTCGTTCTCATTCAGTGCACAGACGTTTATTGAAGCAGATTAATTCTTCTGTTGCGTATTATTCATAAAGTGACTCCGTGAGAGCGGAGCGCCGTCTCGCTCGTATGATAGCGTGTCACTCTCGTCAATGGACTGAAGCGAAACTAAACGCTCATGAATAAAACAAAGAGGCGGGAAATAAAGCAGCAGCTCGTGATTCTGTTAATGCAGCCAAAGCCGTCGGGGGGAAACCGCTCCCCTCCAGGACCACCCATGAGCTCCACAGAAACACAGAGAACTGCCTATGAGGACTGGAGCCTGTCCAGAAGAGAGAGAGAGAAAGAGAGAGAGATAGGAAGGAAGAGAGAAGAGGAAAGGGAGGAAGAGAGAGGAAGGAAGGGTGAGAGAGGGAGAAACAGAGAAAAAGTGTGTGAGAGAGAGAGAGAGCGAGAGAGAGAGAGATCAGGCTCCATGGTGCCAGCACACAGCGTAAACACAACGTTCTTGTGAACAGAAGGTGCCACACCACAGGAAGAAGAGAGAAAGAGGACAAGTGAGAGAGATCAGAGATGACAACATGCAGCTTTAACACTGAACATATAACAATCAGTCTTTAAATGCATCAGGACAGTATGTGCTAGTCTTTAGTACTGTATCATAATGTGTCTTTAAATAGACTTGGCTGAAATACAACCTGGACATTTATTCATGAGATTCCCAGTGTTTTAAGAACATTTCCCTAACGTTTCCATTAAGTAACAAAAACATTAAAAATGTTATTTGGATGTTCCAGGAATGTTCAAAACGTTTATTTTTTAGTATTAATGTTGTTGCTTGGTCATAAGAACATTATTATTTTAAAAAATATTTAAGAAAAACCTTTTTGTAACTAAATGAAAACCCTTTGCTCATGTTACTGTAAGAACCGTTTTGACAACTTTTAGAGAACATTAGCCAGCCAAACAATATTGAACTGTTACATCCTAAAATATACCCTTTTGAGTCAACTCTAACATCCCTGCTGTTTCCCACACACACACACGCACACACACACACACTCTCAGAGAGAAACACACACACACACTCTCAGAGAGAAACACACACACTCACACACACACAGCTATTTCTTGACTTATTTCAGAAAGCAGTTCTTCATTCTTCTCACTCTGGAAACAGATGCTAAGCTGCACGTTTCATTAGCATCGCGGAGCATCTTGTGCATCATTACACATGCTTCACATCCCCTGAGGAGCATATCTGAGCTTCAGCCGAGTGTTTCATAACCTTCCCATACAAGAGAATCTCCTGCCAAACACACAAATCCCTCAGATATCAGCAGCAGATTGACCCATCACTGCTGCTCTCATCCATTACCCAGATAACAGAACATTCTCAGAACGCTGGCTAACGTCCGCTAAAGGTTCTCTCAAAGTTCTCAAAAATGTTCTTGAGGAAATGTTAGTAGAACTTTTTTAATACTATATATCAAATATGTCAAAAACATTATTCTGAAGTTGTTAGCGTTAACAACTGTTAAAAACATTTTTGTTTAAACAACAAGCAAGAACATTAATACAACGCCTGAAAGAGATGTTTCAAACATTCCTAGAACATTTAATATAACATTTAAACGATTTTGTTACTTAATGTAAATGTTCTTACAACTCTTAATTGTTAGCTGGGTACTCAGGACTCATTTAATTCAGTGTCATTCAGTTTGCTGGGAAAGAGCTGTACCCTGTTTAAAAAGTGAAGCTTTTTGAAGTGAAGTTAGATGTTGCAGGAATGTTTTCTCCTGCTGATGAGCACCTGATTGGCTCCAGGAGGTTTGAGGTCCTCCTGGTGTCCTGACTGTGTTTAAACAACACCCGCACATGCAACACAGCAGTTCAGTTCAAATGCTGGGCTGTAATAAAGCAGTTTTACATATGAAATACAACACAGAGAACAGAGACAGGCAGTGATTACTGATGATGGAACATTTTGTTTGGGGTGAAGATCAGGTTGCATTTTAGCTTCTGCTAATTCTCAAATAAAAATTGTTCCAGTAAAACTTTTCATTTGTACTCCATAAAAAATGAGTTTAAATTATATGACAGCATAAATAATTTAGGATTTAAATAATGGTGAAGAAATGAACATTTCTATACTAGAATAACAGCTGCAGTGGCTTCCAGAAATCACCAGAATTATTTAGGAGACCCAAGAACTCAACAACAGTCTCTTCACCTTCCCTGGAGGAAAATGCTGTTACTTCCAGTCAGTCCAAATTTAACGCAAGCAAGTCATTGCCTGCAGTAGACAGAAGAGACGCTTTTCAAACGAGCCACAGAACCGGTGCAGTCAGTAGCTTTGGGATGAAGTAGATGCTCTTTAATGAAGAATCAAACTGAGGTAACGAGAGAAGACCGAAGACCACACACACACACACACACTCACTCACACACACACCGAGTTTAACACACAGAGAAACCTAACAGGATTTAAGAATGTTTCTTTAACATCTATCTTTATTTCTTTATCTATCTATCTATCTGTCTGTCTGTCTGTCTGTCTGTCTGTCTGTCTGTCTGTCTATCTATCTATCTATCTATCTATCTATCTATCTATCTATCTATCTATCTATCTATCTACTAAAAAGATCTTAGCAAACTTGGAAAGGATTATTTAAAACATATTGTTGATAAAATGAATACATCCAAGATTTATTTTGACAAAAATTACAAGGATAAAAAAAGTTATGTCTTTCAAACACCATTTACCAGTTAATGTGAAGAAAATTGCTCTTGAGGGACCCAGTACATCTGCCTCTACTTTCATGTCCTTGTTGTTGGCACCTCTCTCTCTCTCTCTCTCTGGCCCTGAGGGACACTGTTTGTCCTGTATGAATATTGATGTATTGTCCAGGCAGGGCCAAGTCTCTGTGTATTCAAATAAACATTCTGCTTTTGATAAACTCAAGGGCGTTGGGTGGCCTCTGCCATCAGCATATCTTACTGTCAAACTGGCACCTGAGGTCAGTGTCTTCAGTCTGCAGATTTTACTCTAAAGCTTAAATGTGTCGTCTCTCTTTAAAGGCAGTTTTACACAGGGGGTTTCTGGTGCAGACTCAAGTATGAGGTCAAACTGGTGGATGTGTTCCCAGCTAACAGGGAACGTTCTCAGAACACTGGATGACGCTCTATAAAAGTTCTCTCAAAGCTGTTTTTTCCAGTAACATTAGAAGAATGTTTTTATCATATGTCAAAAACATTATTCCTAAAAACATTAATCCAAACATTCTTGTTAGAAAACATTCAATGTTAATACAACGTCTAAAAACCTGGAACTTTTAACTTTTAAAATAATATTACTAGAAAATATTTCCTAGAAACATTAGGGAAACATTCTTACAACCAAAGTAGTTAGCTAGATTCAATGTATCAACTTACCCAACATCCAGACAAACTGGCACCCTCCTGATCCCAGGAGTTGTATAGGATCAGATTAAAACTGGTAAATTTAGCCTGCATGAGTCAGTCTGGGCTTTGGGCACACCTGAGGCGGAAACAACATTTTAGTAAGGAAAAAACAGACAATAATGACTTCCATTTTCTCCTCATAGATGTAACCGTAGGACCTGCACTACTCGTGTAGAGATTTCTGACTGAGAAAAATCATTTCATCTAACTTAAAGCAAGTAATTGAACCTAAAGCAAAAAATAAAGCTCTCTCTGGATTTAAACGCCCAAAAGTCTCACCAGATGAGAAAATTAGCATTTCTCCGATTCTCAGTCGAACAGGCTGACATTCAAAAGCCAAATTAAACTACTATTTGCAGATGCAAATTCAATATTCGTCAATGTCTCCCTGAGAATTTTACAACAGTATCATGGGCTGATGTTTTAAATGAGCCATGAATGGGGACAAATTATTCATGCAACATTTACACTAATGAGAAAAAGAATTTCCTCTGAGCACTCACAGAATTCTGAGGGAGTATTTTCATAAGCTCAGCAGCAGATCCACATGAACCTGAGTGGGATATTAAATTATAAGGATATTAAAACTCTCCCTGGAGTGAAACACGAGGCGAAGACCACGAGGAGTTGTGAGATTTTAATAAGAGTAAAATTCTCCTGAACATTTGTGATAAAAGGGGAGTGGTGAGTTTTTCTGTAGGTCTCCATATTCATTCATTTATTGTGAGAATTGCATATACAGTTAGCAGACGCTTTTATCTAAAGAGGAGAACAAAGCAGCGATAAATCAAAAACAACAATAAACATCAGCTGTACGTTGATACAGTTTTACCAGAACAATATTTCAGTGCTTGATGTGATGCCTGTTGGGAGAGAGGAGAAAGGGTCAATTGTTTTACATTGCAGTAATGGAAAGAAGGCTTAATTGTCGTGAGAATAATGTTACAATAACGCAAAAGAAACCGTCTCTTCTCCAGTAAGACACAATCTCTAATGAAACCGTTGCTGCTTTAATGATTGATTTTAAGATTGTAATTGATTTGCCCTTTGCTGTTACTAATGCAGGTAATTTAGTCCTGCTGCTGTTGTAATCTGATGCCTGTCATTTACTGCACTCAAATCGAAGCTTCCCCGCCCACCTGCAACTAATGCAACGCTGCAACTGATAACACAGCACAGAAGATGGAGAGCGCAGATTATCACTGATGTCAAATGAATAGCGTGTCATGGGGGCAACCTGTCGCAGCACAACACTATCATCTCCATCAGATCTGCTCTGTTTGGGGCATGCGGGAAAATAAATGCGACAGAGCGCATCATGCCCTTTCTGCTGCGGAGTCAAGCGGTGTGCGTATCAATACCTGAATTAGCCCTAATTTGAGTCTTATTTACTATAAATCCAGAAATCTGTACCCAAGTCCAGAACCAAAGAACCTTCCGGCGTGCTGGGGGCAAATTAGTACCGTGGTAACCCAGCAGAATGATGATTGGTTGGTTTCATTACATTTTCCCCTGGCATGCGCAGGTCAACAAAGACCAACAACAGCTGCAGGGCAAATCCTCCACTGCCTTACTAAAATCAGTTTTACAATCACACTGTTTAAAACTTGAACTTCAGACAACACAATACATTTCTTTGTCTTTTAAATACTGGATAAAATTAAGAACTCCATTTATGAGGAAATTTACTTAAAAATGAAACATTAGATTTATAATGATACATTTTAAAATATGGGAAAGTTTGGCTTCATTTGACAACATGTAAATAAAATGTAAAGTAACCTGCAGTTGTATGTTTCAAACACAGATGGCGACAGAGAGGCCAAAAAGTCTGCAGCCTTAAATCAACAAAGAGGTGAATTATAAATCCAAACATAACACATATCAAGAACAATAATGAACTGAAAAGATTCAGTTTTAAAAAGTGTGTGCTAATGATTTTTATTCTGGAAAGTTTTGATCCAGTGATGATTTAAAGTGGAAAACCGCATAACTCAATAATTTGTCATTCCGTTTCCCCTAACAGCA
The DNA here is from genome assembly GCA_036877625.1 of Ambastaia sidthimunki. Lineage (NCBI taxonomy): Eukaryota > Metazoa > Chordata > Actinopteri > Cypriniformes > Botiidae > Ambastaia > Ambastaia sidthimunki. Next base: position 11,610 of record JAZGTK010016508.1, read on the forward strand.
CATTATGTGTGATGGCTTTTAACGTCATGGTTTTTGAAGTGTTTTACCAAAATAAATCAGAGCGTATATCTTTGTTTGTCTGTGAAATTGAATCCTTTTCTAATTTCAGAGTATTTGCATTTGCGATTGGTGCGTTTTGTGTTTTCCTCTGCGTGCAGAAATATTTACAACATTAATTATCAAACGCTTCATTATAAATGCAAGCTAGTTACAGACGAGTGAAGATTCAGAGCTGAGAGGGAGAAACAGAACTCGTGAAGTATTATTTTTTTATAAAATATTCAATCTTTTCTCTGTCACTCTGCTGCTCTGAAATGAGATGGTGAACATTTGTTGTGCTGGAGTTGTTCTCAGAGGATTGTGAATCGGGCCGGGCCTCTGCGCTCACCTGTTAACATGTAAAACCTTCATGACCTGTTTGACACAGGAGCTGTCACACTTAAAACACGCTGCCTTCAGATCCTCAGAACGACTTTAGGTTGTAAGAATGTTACCCTAACATTTCCATTAAGTATCAAAGCGTCCAGTTTTTTAGATGTTATTAACATTATTGTTTGATTATAAGAACATTATTGATTATTCAAACATTTAATTCTTTAACATATTTAAAACGTTTCACTAACAACTTAAGAATAACATTATTCATGAAAATGTTTGAGTAGTTCTGACTTAAATACAGACTGAGATTTCTTGTACTACATTTTTGATCATGTTGAGGGAACTTTTAGAGAATGTTAGCCAATGTTCTGAGAATGTTTCCTGTTAGCTGAGTATTCTAATTTAAACGTGACCTGTGTCTTTATGCCACTGCTGATCTGAGAACAGAGAATCCATGTGGGAAGCTGAATTGCCTTCGGTGGATCAAACACAGAAATAATTTTCACACAGTCAAAGAATTCTGACAAACACAGAAACTATATCCAGAATCTCTGATTGCTAATTATAAATGCAGTTCAGCATCAAACACCATCTCAATGTCATTTTTCAGCCTCCCACTCAGAATTCTCAGTCATTCCCCAAACATCCCACTCGGAGCGTTCGAAGCAGGTCAGATGGTGTTAGTAAATGACGTGTTGAACTAGTGTATCTG
>JAZGTK010016509.1:0-12698 GCA_036877625.1 Ambastaia sidthimunki
TAACTTTAGAATCAAATAATTCAAGCAAACCAGCATCTCTCTAATCATCTCTCTATTAAGACACCATATTCTTACCTACACATCTGAAAGAAACTGAAGTCTGACAAGGGACTGCTTGCATGATCACTGAACATAATATAATCTCCACAGTAGCTCATCCATCTAGTAACTTAATAGTGATCACACCCTTGAGGCATATGGTCCTATAGAGCAGTTGTCCCTTAAAAATGCAGAAGAGGCTCAGATCTCCTGGTAATGAAGTTCATCTACAGTGTAAGAGGTGCAAACTCACCACACAGAGGCCCCTGAGCTACAGCCAGGCTGGTCTGCAAGGGGTGTGCTCATTAGCAGGCCAACAACAGATGGAAACGTTCTTTGCACTTTAGCAGATGAGAGGTCTACCTAGGGCCTAATAGTGCTATAATGTACATACATGTCTCCAAGCAGTCTACCTGACGACCTGATGATTGCCATTAGCTGAACTGAGACAGGGGGTCAATGGAGAAAAAAGCTCTGAGTTGCAGATGAAGATGTAAAGAGTTTACTGTAGAGATAATAATCTAACCATTCATTAGCTGTCTAGAAGTCAGGTGTTCCTTTAAACCTAAATATACCTAAATAAACCTAAATATATATAAACCTAAAATATGGAAGCATACAAATACAATTAAATGTAATAAATGTAATTTGAGATTGTGAGTGAAATTTTTCATTTACCTTTGATTTGAATCTATAATAGATTAAGTAAAAATACATATAAAGGACAATTTTTAATTCACATTATATATAAACAGCTTTATTTCTATACAAAAGAAAACATGAAATACAAAAATAAAGAGTAACTTTGCCAACAACAATTACAAACATGTAAAACATGTAAAATACTGAAGCAAAGCAACTTATTGATATCAGCTTTTGAAGACAATATTTTAAATGTCTTTTCCAAGCAGCTTTTAATAATGAAACTGAATACAACCATCAAAGCTAATTGAGATCAGCAAGTTGGGCTGACCAGTCAGAACACAATCCTTCTCTCCCTCACCATTAATGTTTTAGAAGAAAATAATTTTGATTTCCTTATAAATTAAAGCTGAGACTTTTCTGTGTGTCATCTAAGGACTTTAGAAATTTTGTGACAATTTATCAAGACAGATCAAAATATGATATAATACAAGTCCCATCAAAATATTTAGACTGAATATCTCTGTTGTTGTGCCCAATTGTGATATGTTGCAGCTGACCTTGTTAAAGGCCCAGTTTACATCCATGTGGTTCATCATGAGATGAGAGGAAGTGAACAACAGAAGCCAAAGTTTAAACAATAATAAATATAAACATCCAAAGAAACATCTGTAGACAGAGCAATAAATAAATAACTTAAATGAAAAAATAAATACAATATCTGTTAGGTATACAGTAAATGTTAAGGGATGCATGGCATCCATTTGGTAACAATAAAAACAATGACAAATGCATTGTGGTCGTCATCCTATAGAATCTGGTAAAGAACTGTCTACTCCACAGATATATGCACAACTGTATTTGTTGATTTGTTGAACTATTAAGGGGAAAACCTGTAAGAACAAATAAGTGTGATGCATTTAATTATTACTACATAAAAATATGCAAAAATGTGAGGAATGTCAGGATAAATCAAGACTTTGATTTTTAGTTTAGGATGTAGTTAAAACTTCTGCAAGTTCTGAGGATAGTTTTACTTGATTCATATCAGGGTTAGCTCATCTTAATGCTAATATTACAATATGTACGTTGTACATTATTTTTATATATATTTATCTATATTTACTAGTGTATTTTACTATACTTACTATACAATCCTAATCTTACAAATTTGGCCGTGTGGAACATGATCTCTTTTTAATACCTCCTACTTTGTTTGTCAAGAAAAGCACATCAGAAAGCACTGATAGAAAAATACAGCGTCAGTCATATGTCAGTCTTTTAAAAATCCTGAGAAATGAAAATATAATCAGTCTTTAATGCTAAAAGGGTAATACTAACTGGCCAAGTGTTTTCTCTGGGATAAACTTTCAATAATACTCCACATGTGATTGTGCAATTACATTAAAATTACAACAATAACATGCCGTTAATAATGAGTGATTCAAACTGTGCTAATTTGGCTGAAATGTTACATGTCAGACTGAAGGCCTGAAAAATGGGCATTGACATCTAGGATCAACAAATGAGCTTGACAAATGATTCAGGATTTTATGTGGCATCCAAGTCTGATGAAACTCCTGTTAAGCAAATGCTAATCATGTTATAACATGTAGTTTTTGTTTACAGAGCAATTCAATTGGACAATCCAATGTTGCTGTTATTCCACTTTGGGTTATGTCTCTCCGTATTGAACCTCTCTTCAATATGACTTGTTGAAATCATATTTAATCCTTTCTATAGAGGTTTGGTGTTAGTAAAACCTGTATGCATAGGCTGATAGTGGAAATCACTCAATTCCCTCGCAGCTTTTTAACCAGGGCCAACTTCGCCTGACCTCATTCTGTAACTGTGGCCCGGAAGGCTTCCTGATTCCTCCTTCTCTTTTTGGCCATTGCACCACATCTTTAGGTCTTGTTCCCCCTCCCCTCAACCAGTTTGGCTCATCCAACACACTCACAGTCTGCAGCAGAGAGGGATTTGATGGTTCTCCAGGTTGTGGTAGCATCCATGAAGGAGACTGGTTCGTAGCGTGTCGGGCGGCAGCAAGGATGTGCGCTGATCTTCCTGGCTGTGCGCTTCGGCAAACTCCCATTGGCCAGCAGAGCACGCAAAGCCAGGTCGTAGTTCCCACGAGACCTTTGGCAGGAGCCGACACAGAACTTGAAGAGGACAATCTCATCCGAGTCAAAGCCCATGTCCAGGTCCCGTACACGCATCTCCCGTTTCTCCACACGACAATCACGGCTACTCTGGCGCCTCCCACTATTCTTGTCTTTTTTTTTCTTTTCTTCCTTCTCTTTTTTCTTTTTTTTCTTGCGTGCACCTTTGGTCTGTATGTCAGTGGTGTCTGGTGACCGCGGGGAACGTTCCCATCGAGCTGGCTGCTGGTCATCCTCAACAAACACAGATGGCTCTGCAGGAGAGATGGAAACGATTGGAGAGAACAAGAGAGATTGATCACTTTTCTACTTTTCGGGATTGAATAATTCATTGCTGATTCATTCATTGAGGAAAATTGGAAAATCATTTCCAGACTCCACACTCACCAAACAGACCGTGCCACGGAGAGTCACTGCCTTCTTCTATGTCCTCCTCAATGTCTGGAATAGTGTGTAAAGGCAGTTCCTCCACTCCAGCGCCAACAAATCCCATGGCCACCTCAGATTCAGCTTTGAAACCCGACCTGCCTCCTGCCACTAGGGGCAGCAAGCACATCACAACCCATACAAACACCTGAACAAACAAAACAGAGGTTGATAGATAACTGAAAGTAAGGTCAGTTTTTCACAGTAATTAGAGCATCTCTAGACTACAATGTTGCTAGAAGCAACAGATGTCCAAGAAAATAATCTGTCTATACACACCTGCCAGTTCTTCCTGTGACATGGTGCGTTTATGACTGATGGTACAGCAGACATTGCTCTGAACCGACTACTTGGTGACCAACTCCCACCTGCATGGATGGAATGACTTTATTATACACAGACCTACAAAAACATACCAAGACAGGTAATGTAAACTCAGGAGAGCAACATGCGGGTAACACGTCCGCATACATACAAACTTATAATCAAAGGTATCTCATTCATCATAGGTATAATGCCTTTAGAAACTGTGCTTATTGTTGTTATAGAGAGAGACCGCTGCAATCTTTAAGCTCGGCTGGTGCTGACTTGCCTGTGGACAAAGCTAGGATGTTAAAAAGCCGTTGTCCATCAAATAAACAGCCTTGAAGTAAACGCTGTCAAAAGCATTCTTGACTTGGTTAGATTAGCTCATGTAGAAGAAGTCTCGGTGCTCTTAGGGGGTCTTACAAGCCACAGAGATACAGAGAGGTTGATAAGATCCCTGAGCAATGCAGATGTTTATTGACTCATTGCAGTGTGTGACTGTGTAACCTGTGCTGTGGGCTCTGATTTATATCAGGGTCAGGAACGGGGCACAGTGTCTCAGTTAACACCATTCAAACAGCAGGACTCAGTCAAACACAGCAACACAGAAATGATTAATGAGGACAGGCCAATTATTTGCTGGGGGAGCGGAATGGCAGGCACACAGCAGATCGTGCCGTGCTTATATTTTGGCATGGTTTTATTGCTTTCCAGTTGTGTGGTATTGAGTGAGGCCAGACTCCATTCTCCTGCTCACCTCTGTGAGACGAATTTCAGCACGAACTGATGATGGTCAATCTAAATTTAGAGAAATGAGCTCAATGGCAAAATAAAGACATTCTGTGACAGGATTTGTGTCACAGTGATGTTAGCTCGAAATTAGTAACTAACACCACAGAAGTTTTGGTGATATTGTTATGAAGAGATGCACATTACAGAAATTAACAGTACAAATTTTTGTATCATTTACTGACCCTTAAGTTCCAAATCTGACTGACTTTCATGAAACACAAAGAGAAAGAATGTACTTTTTTTTTTGAGACTGGGGCTTTGTTTTACCATTTCCTTTTCCAACTTCAAGGTGAATAAATTATTGAATTTGTAATCTGGGTGAACTATCCCTAGCCTAACATCAAATGTGAGACAAGACTTAAAGCATTAGTTTAAAAAAATAAAAATTCTGTTATCATTTATTCACCATCATGTCGTTCTGAAAGTATGCAAGATAAGAATGACAAGAGTATGAGTAAATGATGACAGAATGTACTATCCCTTTAAACTCTGTTCCAAAACCTACAGCAGTAAGGTGTCACTAAGCTGCCATCCACCATCCTCCTAACCTGGAACCTCACTTTGCTCAGATACCAACTCACAAACAGCATTACACACGGGAGACTCAACTCACGCTTAATTTAGGATAAAGGATGATACTCTTAATAAACATAGAAGTACACAACAAACAAATATTTATATTTATATAATATATTAACAAAGTAATCAGTTAAAACTATTTCTCGATGTTTTTTCTACCCTTGGGTCACACCTAAAATATGACACTTGCACTGCTGCCTCTTAAGGTGGCTTACTGGGTTTTTGAACAGAGCATACTCTAATTTCAAATAATCTTTTTAGTCAATCTTACTGGACTGGACACCATTCTCTCTTCATTCTGGACCATCTGTGACACTTTGTATATTTAAGAAAGGTCATGGTGCAGTTTTGAAGAGCAGATGATCTTTTGCTGTGCTCTGCTCTTACAGTAGGAGGCATTCTGTGTTCTTGGCCAGTTCTGGACTATGATGAGTTCCTAAACTCGCCCTGGACTCAACTATTCTTGAACAATATGCTGAATAAATCTCAATAAATCTATTTTTATGGCTAACAATAAAAATGGTATCTCATGTGCTCCTCAGGAGCATTAAAGATGTCTAATGGTATATCTTAAGATCTTCAGTCATTCTGGTTTATTGGCTTTTTAAGGTGAATGTAGAATTTATGGCTGCTAAATCCAGCCAAATAAATATGAACCCAGTTTCAACAGCTTCGAGACATATTTATGGTGTCTCTGGAGGACGGGTTCAGCTTTGAGAGACCACATATGACCAGAGATGAATGTAGACATTCTGTCAAGAGGGTTTACAGCATGAAGTCCTATTTAAATGGGACTTCTGCATGTGGCGCGTTCAAATCAAAATGTTGTTTATGTGTGAGGATTTATTGTATTCTGATGATTTTATAATTCTAATGGTATACATTTCCGAATCTCCATAAATATGTGGCACTTTATGTAAACCGTCGTAATTGCTTTGATCATGAGCGAAATTAAAGCATACGCCCCGAGCTGCATATGTGTGATTGTTTGTTTATAGACGGTTTGTGTGTGCGTGTGTATAAGTGTTATGGCTGTGACTCTGCAAGAGAATCTACACATCTGTGTTCCTGACCACAACAATCACTCTCACAGTCTGGCCCACTGCCCTCCTTCACTCTTCAGCCTCCATCCAGCTGAATGTATAAACCTAATGCAGGAGAACCAGGCTGACCGTAACAAACAAATCAATATCAGACACCTACAGAGAAACACGACCAGCTCCATAGCACAAGAATTTGGAAATCCATCCATTATAGGCCACGCAAGTGCAATCTAGCTAATAGGTTGGCCAGCACTTGAGCTCTGTGAGGCTGGTTTTGTGCTGTTGGTTTCTAAATAAGCCCCTTGGCCCCTTGTTCCACAACGACCCCCCACCTCAGTGCTTCCTGTAAGCTGAGCTGGCACGCTGGGGGCACAGGCCAGAGGTTATGATAAGAGCAGTACCTGCCTCTCAAACACACAGCAGGCTGTTGAGAATGCCATCATCAATGAAAATAGATCATGATACAACAACTTCATATATTTTAAGCATTGGTGTTGTGGGGCTTGCTAGGAATCACTTTTACTATTAGGTTTAAACATGAATAATGCTTTAAGAAGTATAAAAAATGTTGTAAGCTATTACTTTAGTGAATTTTACCTGGCAGATGATAAAACAGGCAAAAAAATGCATTAATTGTACAGTAAAGGAGGAACAAAGCAATACCTGTGGACCAGAATATGGCAGAGAGTTGGGTTACCACCAACAACCACATAGAACTATTATTAGGAAACGTATTAACATCTACTCTGAACACCTTAGCAACACCATAGTAATGCCATGGAAACATTCCAAAACACTAACATTGTGTGGTCAGTTTTGCATGAGAAAGCACCACTTCTATTTTGCAAAATGTAAAACACCCAGATGAAGGTGAACACAACCTATAGTAAAAATCTCCCACATGAATATCACATCCATGAATGTAATTACCAGCTCTCTTTTCTTAATAAAACAGGCTCAACCAGGGAATCAGATTTGCTTCAAGGCATCTAATCTACCTAAATGCAACTGAGACACAACAACCTTCTTCATTTGCTTTGAGATTTGGTTAGAGAAACCCCACACATTCCTGAAACTGCATAAACTGTGGCCACAGAGTCAAGAAAGCGCATTAAAGCACACGCAAGGTTTCGCTGTGGCGTCCTCAACAACTAAAAGAGCAGAGGAACTCAGCTTTTGAGAGGAAAGGCGCAAAAAGTCCAGCATGCAGAAATCTTCATGAGGAGCAGCTGGTTGTGTTTAAGTGCCCTGAGCAGTGTCTCTGTTGGCCAGTCTCTCCATGTCTCCTGGATCATGGCTGTTAACATGCAAGCTGAAGGTGCCTGAGGGACAGGGCTCTTGAGGAACTGCAGAGCTTTAAGCAGAGCAATGCTGACGGTCTCTGTGCTGGGACTCATTGATTAAAGGCATGCTTCAAAAGCAGAACTACCTGCCCTCGGGCACATACATGTCACTGTTAAAGAATAGGAGAGAATCACAGTGGCGTCATTGTGACTAACATGGACGCAAACTACTCGGTCATGACAGCGAATGCAAATGAGGGACCGGCTTCCATTGATTTGCTTGTGATGTGTGATGGGAGCACTGCTGGAGAAACACACACTGCAAATGTAGATGATGTGTTCAGTGTAATGTTAATGAGGTTAATGATGAGTGTCTGAACACATCAAAGTTGACATGATAATATTTTCTTGCGTGTTTCAATGTAACCTATCTGGACCAGACTGGATGGATCACAGCTACATTAACATAACTACATTACATTACATACGTTTGGCAGACACACGTAATCAAAGCAATTTACAGTGGATTCATGCCTTACATTTTATCAGCCCAAGCATTCCCTGGGAAACGAACCCATGACCTTGGCGTTGCTAGCGCTATGCCCTGCCAGTAAAGCTACAGGAAACTTCGTCTCTAGAGAGACCCCTGTGTTATTTCACTGCCCAGTCCTCCCAGGTTGTTCCCCTCTCTCCATCTCAGACAGAACCATTAGAGGTGTTTGATGTGCCAGGTCTACCTGTCATTAATGATGAGGTGCAGTGATGTTGCATAGGCCACACTAAATCAGTCAGCCAATAAAAGACACCTGGTGAAAGCGGAGATGCAAAGTACACTACACAAGCCTGGCCTGCTTGATCATTGCCAGACATGCTTTTATCTGAGGGTGTGAACTTCAGCCATGAGGTGCATGTAATATATCTATCAGTGTTCCCTCTGGCCCTCCAAACTTCATCACCCTCAATCTCCAGTCCAAAATCGGCACATGCAAAGAACAAGACTTGTGCCCTTAAGAAGTGTGCAGGCCCTTCAAGTTCACAGGTCTTTCTATGAAGCACTACTTATCATACTCTGTAGACAAGGGCATGTGTTGCCTTTTGAATGCCAGACCACAACATAAGATGCTGGTATGTTGGTGTCCCTGCTAGGATTCTTAGCTAGCTTAACCAGGAACTCCAGGCAGCCTTACTTGGTCAACCAGATTAATCATATCGACCTAGCTGCTTAACCAGCATTTTTTCTGGAGAGCAACATGACTACCCTGATCCCACTAAACTAACACCATACAAACCTAACCAGCATAAACTAGATTCAAATAGCATTCCTTTTATATAGCCCTATTTTTTCATTATAGCCCTGACACATAATGTATTGAAGCTGTTACAACAACCTGTATTTTAGCTATTTGCAGACATTTAAGATGCTGGTTTTAGGACAGTTTAATGTGCTTATGCTCCAGAACTTGAGTTCAATCACAGCATGTCTGAGTGCGTGACATCCAAGCATATAATTCAATAATCCCTCTCTGGCAAAAGGCAAGTTCTTATTACTGTCAAAGTCCAGCCACTGGAGAGGTGAAGTGAGAGAGTTTGCTGCCAAGAAAACCAGCATTACCTGTTTAAAACCCTCTACTCTTTTGTTGCCGGTTCCAAGAAATAAAGGCGCTGATTATTGGATTGTGAACACATGTGGTTTTCAGACCCCCATTCATGTCATTCACTGAACATGATAGCAAAAACAACTCATTAATTGCAATGATCCATCATTCAAATGTCAGCTGGTTTCATTTGCTCTCTTAGAGGAAACTTTTTTCTCATCAAATTACATTTTCTTTTGATGTTTCAAGAAATGCTCCTCATTCCAGTATGGCATACTCATAGGCATAAATAGTTGCGTGTCCTGGAAGCACAGACCCGAACAGCAAATGCAGGAAACGCATGCAATAACTGAGGCCTAATAGGCGACTCAAAGTAAGGACCAACTTCATCCTATTCAGTCAGAAAGTAAGATAGTTTATTGCTTCTCATCAGTTTAATCTTAAAACACATAATGAGATGTTTTAATGATTTGTCAACATTCAAATGATGTAGTCGAATCAACATCAATGATGCGCCCACATCCTGGTTCGTTCCATTTTGACTTCTTATGGTAGTAAATTCCTGAATTCACGGTACATCAGTAATGAAATCAGCAATGTTCAAGTTAAAGGCTGTGAGCCTTGACAAAAGAGGCACGTTGGTTTGCAGGCTTTATTTTTGCTACGCAAATGCAGTGGGCACTGTTTGCATTCCACACCACGCGGCTGCATCACGAGCCTGTCGGACAGAGCACGAGAGCACTTCCCTTCCTCAACTGAGGCTCAGACCACACAAACAGCTCACTCAGGCACCTATAAGCGTGAGTGAACGCACGCACCCGCACACATACCTCACATCTCACATCACAATATCGTTATTTACAATCTGATTGTCCTTATCGTTCTGCTTTTTTGGTAGGGATGTAACATTTATGCCTCTCAAGCATGTCTTGTTGTTAAATCATTTTATTGTTCATTTAATCATTGTTTTAATCATTTTAAGTTATACAAACTAACTAGCAATTGCAGAGGTGCCTCATGAAATATCAGTCCTGTTTGGACAGAACTAGTTGTGGAGGTTTTGTAAATTTGTGTTTCACACACTTTGTGATACTTATCCAAACAACTTCTTTAACATAGAAAGAAAATAATGATTCTAAATAATAATACATAATTAATCAGTGATTAGTGAAAAATTATGGCTGTCATCCTAATTAATCAATTACAAAAAAGTGAGTCTTTATTCAAAAAATTCTTCATTCACTAAATGTATCTATTTTTACTAATTAAAAAAACATCACTATTTCAAGTTCTCCTTGAACTAAAGAAAACCATTCACGGCCTGATTTTTGTGAGAATGCAAAAATAAACTGGGTGAGATCTGAAAAGATAACCATCTTTTCAGCAGTTAGACAGCAGTGGCACTAAATCCTACAATTCAGCTGTACAGTTATTATATACTTTATAGTCCTGGTTCGTGTGCTCTAGTAGCTAAACTCTGTGTTGAGCAACTCAGTAGCTAATGTAATGGACAAACAGCTTTACCTTCTCTTAAAGTGCCTTGCCTTTTGCTTTGATAACAAATACAGCAAGATTAAATACAATTTAAAAGGGAATGACAGAGGAGGAACACTTGGATGAGCAAGTCCTTAAATGGGAATAAATTAGGGAAGAGAGGCTAATGGTGAAGATAGTATTTCACTCCTGAAAGGCTAAGCCTGAACAGTCACAGCGACCTCTAAAGAGAGTTAGAGTGCAAGATAGTGATGCACTAGGCAACCAAATACTCTATAAAAGGAAGCTGAACAGTTACCACTGAGATAACAGTTGGTGGCTGAGAAAAGAAGCTTTAGCATTGAATATAAAACCAGATAACTTCTTAGCTTCAGTTATTTTATCTACCCGTACCTAGTCTTAGACGTTCTACTATTGACCTAGGCATAAAACAAAGGCAAAAACATATTCCCAGTTTTTAAAATGAATCCTCAGGTAATTATTTCAACCAGGGCACTTGGGTATACAGGCCAGCCCATCCTCACAGGCCTTTATACTGTAGCTAACATCTCATTTGTTCAAATTAAGCTGAGGGAGGGGGTAAAATCAGCCATTAGTGTGTCTGGATGAACTAACGACATTCAAAGCGTTTCCATGTCGCCCGGTTCAGCCCTAGACAGGCTTCAAGTAATGACCTGGCCCGGTCTTTCAAAGGCACCGACGCCACCATGATTAATGTATCTGACCTGGCAATTTCAAAAGAATACAGCTTATTGTATTAAACACAGCTTCCAGCCACAAACATAAGTGTACAATAAGACCACTTAACATTCTTTGCTATCAGAAGTTTAAGAGATGTTCAGATAAAGAGAAAAAGGTAATATCCTTCATCAATGTCCTGAAACCTCTTGCGAAGTAGAAACTCTCTTGAACTTACATGGATTTCATCTGGCAAATCCACTAACACCAACAATTAAGTGAAAGCCAGCAGCCATTGGTAAAATCTTTGCAGGCATGTATACATTCTGTTTTGTACTATTAGCATCAAGCTGAGTAGTTAGATGAGTAGCTCTGTGGGTTGAGGTTTCAGCAATCACAAGATCACAAGATTTTGTTGCCACAATCAAGGCAACTTAACAAGCTCTGGCACAAGACACATTCAAAGAATTCATTTGTGGGTGTGACAAAACTAAATTTCTAAACTCTATATGTATTGAGAGGAATGTAACCCTGGAGCTATATATCAAGTAAATGGATTTTGCAAATGATATCTGCAACCACAAGGGGGAGAAAGTCACATTTTGTAAGTAAGGAAAATGTGTAAACGTTTAATAATGTTGGATAAAGGCTGTCAATTCATTTGTTACCACAGATTTACTAACTCAATTCAGTGAGACAATTAGTCATGTAGTTAACACACACACAAAGACAACAATCATCAGATTGGTGTCAGTCCAGTACAGGTCAAGACCTGTTGTCATTTTCATGCATTTTCAAATGGACAAAGAGACCAATTCAGATGGAGCACTGACCCTAGGAGTGAGATATCTTAGCTCTCTTCTTTAAAACATATAGTTTTAGAGAACAAGTTATTTCCTTCACACACATAAACACCCTTAGTGGCCTCTAACACACACTTAATAAACTCTCTTGCTCGTTGTACATGCCAATAAACGTACCACATCTACACAGGGAGTTCAAAGATGATTATCTGACTATTATATGAAAAAATAAAGCTCCAGAGAGGTGAAAGCCAGGTCAACTTAATCTAATGTGACCTGTTTTAACAAAATAATTTACAGAAAGTTACTTATATTAATAGTGTTAAATAATATTAATATATTGAGAATAAATCATACACATTCAAGCTATGCAAAACACACATGGATATGGAATTAAGGTGCTGATAACCCAGGGCTGATCTAAAAGCAAACTTCCAAAAGGCAAAAATCAAAGCTCTTTGTGGAATCGGAAACTTGAAATAATTTGAATAAACAGAGTTCAAGAGATAATACACCAGCTCACGCATGGAACAAGTCTTTTCTACAGGTTTAATCATACAACAAATATTTTGACATTAATATGAAAACCGAACATTACACGCAATCAAACCACCAGTTGTAAAATAAATAAATAAAAATTGGGTATATTATAGTTTTTCATTCAAATTTAGACAAACTTACATTCATACTAATTTACTAACAAAATCACAAGTGTGTTGTGGTCAAAATTTTATACGTTCTACGTTAAGATAAAAAACCCTGTGGTTTCATAGCACCTTTCATTATCTTCTCTTGACGCTTTTTTTTCTACCCATTTCGTCTCTGTGGAGTTAAAAGGCCTATACATCTCTATTCA
>JAZGTK010016510.1:0-12698 GCA_036877625.1 Ambastaia sidthimunki
AAAAAGCAAGAAAACACCTGGTGTTCAAATTATATTAGTAATGACTTTCTGTAAAAATAATCAGTGAATTGTGTTTGTGTGCATTTGTAGACAGAAGAAGTTGAAGACGAGCGTCTGGTGTTGGAGAGGAATCCTTTAGAATGGAGTGTGTCTGACGTGGTTGATTTTATCGCCTCTACTGATTGTGCTTCTCTCGCTAAGATTTTCCAAGAGCAGGTACACAAACACATCGTATGCAAACACACTTTTTGTGTTTTAATGTGCACAATTTAATTCCCCCACACTTTTTAAACCTCTACACTCAACTACTTGTATTCTGGTGTGGAATGCTCGCTTTTATGATTCAATCAATTCCTGATGGAAAAATGAGGGAGAAATTTCATTGAATTACAGAAATGAGTTTTGAATGCTTTATGTAGCCTGTAAAATGTCACGAGTTAATCAGATGTGTTTGCAAAGGCAATGAGCTCATCTTTTATGTGATATGTTGCAAAAACATCTGAAAACAAGATGACAACATCTTAAAGATGTTAGCTCACCAAAACAAACAAATTAGCAAAGTATGAGCAAATAAAAAAATATGTCATTTTTTAGACATCTTCCAAATGAAAACAAACCCGCTGAATTTGCATCTTAGCGCCATCTGGTTATTGTGTTCCTATTTCTCACCTCAAGCAAACAAAAACAAGCAAAACCAGTACAAAATCAAACATTTATGCTAACAGCGCACCATTTTTTTCCGTCTCTAGGACATTGATGGACAGGCTTTGCTGCTATTAACCCTTCCTACAGTTCAAGAATGTATGGACCTAAAGCTCGGACCCGCCATAAAACTCTGCCATCAGATCGAACGAGTCAAAGTGGCCTTTTACTCCCAGTATGCTAACTAAGCTAACCCCGCTAACTTCGCTAGCTTACCCAGAAGCCAACGGACGCAAAGAAACAGAAACCTATGTATTGTTCTCAGGGGTTTGTTCCATCCAGGAAACCTCAGGTTGCTCGATTTGTAAACCAATCCAACAATTTTTTATTTCTGCCATTTTTATGTTTTTTAGTACTGGAACATGTTTTCAGATTGTTGGACTGGATTCTACACTTACTAAAAAGGCCTTGATTGGTTCAGGTGGAGTTTTAAAGTGTCAGGATTCAATGAAAAAATACAGAACAAAGACAATATCGCACCACCACAGGGATTTAAAACATCAACTGTGAAACTCCTTCAGCTTTTGAGTTTAATCTCCGTCTTTCATGACCAACTTATATTTAATGACAAATTATATGTGAAGTATTGACTTTTGAAGCGAGCTAATATATTTGCATATTTATTTTGCTCTGATAAACTATTTTTTATAACGTTTGTCGTGTTGGTAAGTGTGTTATTGTAACAGCTAAAAATCTGCTTTGGAGAGCATTATGAATTTAACATTATTACCATCAGGACTGAAATGTGATGTAGGCATGTTCTGTGAGTGGCTGTATGTCGTGTGTGTACGAGCATGTGTTTGTGTGCACACATCTGCACAGACACATATAACTCATTGTATTGGATAATAGCGCTACACATACATCAGTTATTCAAAAGTAAAGTATATTGCCTGTTTTATCTGCTTTCTACACACATCAACACTTCATTTGTTTCTCTTTGGAAGGGCAAGTGGATTTTTAAAGAGCCTTTTGTAATGGCCTGATCTATAGTTTATGTAAATACATCCCTGATCTATGCAAAAGTTAATCTTTTATATACATATTTTGTTTTAAATGACTTTCATAGTGATATATTTTTTACTTCTTCGCTTTGTGACACTTGATCACTTTACAAGTAGATTGTATTAAAATTGTATTAACTGCATATAAAATATTGTCAGACTGATTTACAGAACAATTATTATTATTTCTTACTGCTTTAAATATTTAAATATGTCTGCGCTACGGCAAGCATCAATTTTACTACAGTCATATTTAAAGTTATAGATTGAACAAACTGCACTATTGAATCTTGGCAAATACTGGGACTTGTGTTGTTCTGTTTGTGCTACACACATGGATGATACCAAACAAACACCTACAGTAAAATCCTCCTACTGAAATCCACTCAGAACACCTTAGAAACCACATAGCAACACAGAACGGCAACATTTGCACAAGAAAGCACCACACATTTTGTTTAAAAAAAAGTAAAATATAATTATATTTATATAATTACTATTAATTAAAGCCCCTAGTGACTTAAATGATTAAAAATGGCCATAAACATCCACAGAATGTACAAACATGATCACCAGAAAATATTAAACAACATTATTTTTATACTTTCTCCTATTTATCCACTCTGCTGATCAAAGCTATAACATGACAATATTAATATAACTATTGAAGTATTTCCTGTATGGAATGAAGTCTTGAATCAAAAACACTAAATTATATACTTTCATTCCCATTAGAATACACTGTGTTAAACTGAAATGTTCTCCATTATATTATATATTATTGTTTGAACTACACAAGTTGGTTTTACTTGTGTTCCAAAATGTCCGGACACAATTCATAATCCGGGGCCGCTACAGACGACATTATGCTGCGTATAATTGACTTACGTGTTCACATGTATTTCTCGAAATGTCTGCTAAACAGGTTCCACTATCATGTAATGTTGGAACTTTGACACATTTGTTTGGCTTAAAACTGACACCTGTGCTGCCATATTTGTGCCGTGCTGTGCCGTGCCTTGCCGAAAAAGTCGGAAAGTTTGGCAGTCTGGCTTTAAGTGTCATTCTGTTGCATTTTCCGAATATTGCTGAAAAATTCACCTTGTGAAGTTTAACAGCGTTTGCATCTCGGCATGTTCCAGTTTTTGTCTTTCAGCTCAATTTGAAAAGAATCTTGCTAAGCTAGTTAAACTGTTGATGTGTTGACGTCAAAAACACTGATCTTGTATCAAAAACATGGGCGTAATAAATGCTTTTAATATTTTCAAAACTGTATGAAATTCCTATAACGCAATAATGTTTTTTAATTTTTTACATTACAGAAAATTATTTTTTTTTATGATTTGGTTTGATTTTTTTTGGGGGGGGTGGTGGTCTTAATTTTCATAATTTTCATACAAAAAATACACAATAATACAAACCTTATCTATTTTCTTATTCTTGACGGTTTTTATTTATTCAGCAGTCATGACCGCTATGTTCAAACATATAAATTGGTTCTAAACACACATTTTGACTGATCCATTTCAAATCATCAGGGCTCATTATCAGAGATGTTTACACAGTATGTTAAACATGTTGAGAACTCGGCGCCCGGGCCACATTCTACATTACACCAGCCATCAGAAGATCTGCTGTGAGCCAGAACAACACAATTATTCATCACACTGTTTTTGAATTATATGAAGCATGACTTTATGGCCATTAAGTGTTTTCTGTTTTCTATATCGAGTCTGACGGTGAACCAATTTGTTGCAACTGCCACTTCTCACGGTTGCCAGGCAACATCATTTTAAAGGTGTTTTCCACACAGATTCGCCAGCCAGACCATAATCAACGTATTATTCATACATTTTAGTGAATAAATGACAAGTACATCAACACTGAGAATAAAACATATCTAGAGGAAAAAATCATAAATTAATTCTCTTTTTTTAAGTGATTCTTCTCAATGAGATAAAATAGAGAGCAAACTGAGACCTCTGTATGTCTCTGGCTCCAATATTCTCCATTAGAAACTAAAGAAGAGATCTCAGTGTCACAAACTTTGTTTAAATTTGCCAAGTTTGTAATCAGTTCAAGCACTTTAAATAAAACATTTCTTCAATTTTTTTCCCAAGATCCCATTATCTGACAAATTAATTTTGTATTTTACTTCACTTTATTTAACCATTTTATTTAACTACTTTAACTTCATTTCTGTGTATTTTTATTTCTCCCAAAGACACATTTCCTACTTTAATAAAACATGACTAAGAACTTCAAATTAGATCAAAATATACTTGCTTATTTCTTAAACCAATTAGGTTAAGTGGAACATCTTTGTTGACTCAGTTATATGTTTTTGACTGTTGAGAGTTGTGTGTGTTATGCAGTGTGTATGAGCAGTATATGATTTTGGAGATAATATTGTGGAGGCTGGCAGCAGATGGGACGGTGTGTGACTGCTGATTTAAGAACCTGCATGCAGGGGTTAACCACAAAGCTCATTCTCATACTAACACCTGAAACTGGGTCACAGAGGACCTGCGGGGGGTAAAAGGGGCCAGTCGTGAATGATAGGTGCTGTCACTCCTTTGAAATAAGCTGCTTTTCAGATCTTGCATGCAATCGGAAATTAAGATACAGTTATGACTTCTGAGTCTTTCTCTTTACTTGTTTTACCACAGAGTCGAAAACAGCAACCAAACAGGCCCTCACACGCTGATCTACACTCCTGTCAACTCACAAGCACTTTTATCAGTTCCTCATTAATGCTTTATTCATATTTGAT
The DNA here is from genome assembly GCA_036877625.1 of Ambastaia sidthimunki. Taxonomy (NCBI): domain Eukaryota; kingdom Metazoa; phylum Chordata; class Actinopteri; order Cypriniformes; family Botiidae; genus Ambastaia; species Ambastaia sidthimunki. The sequence goes on from JAZGTK010016510.1 coordinate 4,480, forward strand.
CACTGTTACTACTGGCTGAAATGGACTGAAGTTGGTGTCATGCTAGTGAAATAAATAATGATTTCATCACCACAATACTAAAGGTGTGGTTTTTGTTTTTAAATGTTGCTATGCAGTTGCTAGGGTGTTCTGAATGGTTGCTAGGGTGTTCTGGGTGGTTTCTTACTGGTCTAAGTTAAAAGAGCCGAACCCCAAATCTCTATTCTGCTCCTCAGACAGGGCTCAAGTCCTTCAATATATGTAAATACCTTTTCGTCTGATCTCCTGAGAACTCCTCAACAAATACACAATTTAAGGCATAAATTGTGCACAAATGCCACAGGTTGAGTTACTTGTTAAAAGTTAAATAGTCAGAGGCAGAAGTTTGTCCCTTCACTGAGTGTGAGCAGCTTTAACTCTTATTCTTTGAATGGGTGTTTCGTGTAAGTCAGTTTTTTAACAAGCGTTTACACTGCAGTTGTGTCACACACACACTGCTATATGATTGTACATCATTTAATAAGTTCAACAATTCATAGTTTTTAAGGAAACACTTTACTGTGGAGAGCATAAATAATTGTGTATTAGTGCCTGAACTAAAACACTAATAGATTTAATGGTTAATAAAGACATATCTGGAACTAATAACATGTCAAATGTTACTTTCTCTGCATGAGTTTTTAAATAGTCACTATGACAGTCACAGAAAACAACGGTACTGTATCATGTTTTATTATTTTCATAAAATAAAACGACATTTTACACAGAGTTTTATTACTGTTTTTAACTGGTTAAGCTGGGGTTTGTATTCTCTGCAGCTGTGATCTCTGCTTTGCTCTACAATATTAATCTCAGATGTTGTGCTGGAAAAGCACATGTTTATTGAAATAAGCACAGGTTATTTGTAAGCTTTTATACAATGCAGAGGCATCATTAGTATTAGTCATACTGATATTTCTGTGACACATTGTGTGAAATGACTCATCATGGAAAATGAGCTGAAGCATTTCAGAGCTCTGCATGTCTGAGTGTGAACTGCATGTGAACACACACTTCATACCGTTATCTTCACATATATACATTCCCAACAAACTCCTGTTGATGTTTGAAAATGAAGATGAGAAGAAAATGTGTGTATAAATGATCATTTATAGGGTTTTCATTAGCTGTGGGGCACAAGCATCTAAAAAAAGCTAAGAAATGTAAATAAATGTAATTAAATAACAGTTAAATCATAACATACAAATCATCTTTTATATATAGTATGCAGGTTTTATTTCTCAGTACTATGAATGTTGACTATAGCTGTCACACACATGTAGTGGCTTTAGAAGACTGGAATACACACTTGTATGGACATCTATGGACTACATATTATTTGTCCCTTTTGGAGGTTGACAGTTATGAAAAAAGCAGCCTGAACATTTTTCCAGCTGAATGTTTTGGAGTGATTTGAGGATGAGCAGATTGTGACAGAATAAAAGAGATCTTTATAATGCAATTTATGTCAACAATATATTTTAGATTATATATAATTACATGCAACTAACCCTAAACCAAACCCTCATGTTAACCCTAACCCATAGTAAGTGCATGTTGTTAATTATATGATTTAATACCTAAATGTATAATTACACTGTAACAAGGAATTTAAACTTAAGCAATATATGAAATCTCATTTCAGTTCAGATGTTAGGTAAATGCATTTATTTGCATTATTTGGAAGTTTGCAAGGAAAGAATGTGGGTGGATGTTTGGCACTTTGAATGTTTGTGTGCCATCATACGCATCACATTAGCCGGTGTGTTTTTTTCCATACAATCAAAATCATTAACAATATGAATGCAGAGTGAGATTGTCGTGGCTTCAGAAATGAATTAAAAGTGTGTTGATGGCTCAGTGTGAGCAACAGGCTGAACTTGAAATTATTATTCGTTAAATCATCAGCTTTCTCAAATCTCATTACTCATACTTTATCATTTTCAAACTAAAATCAGATCTGATGATCCGGATTGACTTCCTGTTTTAAGCCTAATGTAAACCAGGATTGTACTCCTGGTTCCTCTCATGCACTGGGTTTGTTTGTGTGTGAATGTATCTGATTACAGCTGATGTCAGTGCATCACGTCCTCTCGGCTCCGGCTATGGAGGAGTGTTGTGGAAAAGTGCCGGAACACTGCAAACAAATTCACAGGCGGAGCATAAAATCAAACATGACATTAAGAGCGGCAGAGAGCCGCGGCTCAGGGCAGAGTTTACTCAAATGACTGCCATGACTCATGACCTTACTTGCAATTGTTGTGTGAACAGCATTTATAGTGCATGACACAAAACATGAGTTATTTACTTTCATTGATTGCTCAAACTATTGATTTTGTAATTAAACTCAACTGTGCGTGTTTGACAGTGTTTAATTAAAAAGAACAAATAGAGACATTAATTACAGATGCATTCTGAATTCTGCTGTTTTTCTCATCACATTTTTGCCTCAGTGCATATTTTTAATTTTGAATTATAGTTTTATTTTTTAATATATGTTTCTGTACCTTGGCTACAGGATTTTACTGGTACAGTTTATTGATCACACATAGACTGTGTGACAGTATGTTGTAATAGTGGAGCATGTTGTCACGCTGTATTTGTCAGCTGTTGTAATGGAGCTTGTCATTAAATAGCATTAAATAAAGTTTTATGAGAATTTGATTCAAAACTATATTAAACTGGCATTTCAGTCAGACTGCTGGTTATTTAAATGTACATGTTGCATTTCAATAATCTTTGTATATGAGTGTTTGTTTGTTTGTGTGTGTGTGTTGTACTGTCATTGCTATTCACTGTGAATGACTCAGTATAATCTCAGCATGCTAACTTGTTAAACAGAGCGAGAGGTTTCGAGGAAACAGAATTCATTCATATTTCCTATAAAAATAAATGGTTCAAAACATGACATGAACAGAAGGAAGAACACAAAGTGAAAATGAAATCAGTGTGTGTACATCAATATACATCACATGGAAAGCAAAGCTCCCTAGTTATTCACAAATAAGAGTTTATATTGTATTACAGGTGGAGCAACGATCATTGATTTTCCTATTAATGAAGTTTTAGCCCTAAAGAAACAAAGTCCTATTGAAAATATCCATGAGGTTAAGCTTTCAGAACATTGTTGCTCAAAGAATCAATTCATTGCTGACTGCAAGTTTTCTGTAACTACGATGTGTTTCTGTAGCTCAGTTTGTAAGGTAACGTGCTAGCAGCAAAAGGGTTGTGGGTTCAATTTTTCAGTTAACACGCTGATAATAAATATATAACTTGAACAGACTTTAAGTTGCTTTGGATATAAGCGTCTGCCTAATGCATACATGTATAAAGGCATTGGAAATGAACTATAGCTTTTGCTATGTAACATCCACACCACCAGGTGGCGGTATGAGTCCAAATCAAGCCCAATCCAACTGCCAAAAAGCACCACATAAACAAAAGTGCACCTAATAAGATGATTTTTAAATTATAACAGGATTTAATTTTTGTACTTACTGAAATTGATACAATGCATAAGTAAACAAGTTACAAACTTACTGTTCTTTATGCAGATTAGGCATCCAAGTTTTTTTGCTTTTCTAATTAGTTGTTCTAAACAGCAAAGACAGATTTTCTCATTTCTCTCATTCACTTTTGTCACACACTAACACGTCGCTACCTTAGAATTATACGGTTCTATCTGCGTTTTGACCAGTTTTGAGATATTGAGGTTTAAAGTTTTTGCATTGCATTGCAAATACCAAAACTGAACTTTTTTGTTTTTCAAATTAAACACCCAAAATGCATTTTTTAAACTAAAACACCTTTAATAGTGTTAATAAGTTATATTAGAGTAAGAATATGTCAATAACTCAATTTTGACACAAATGTCAGATAGAACATTATAATTCTGAGGTAGGGACGTGTAACCTCTTCTTTTAATTAGTTCAGTAGAGTTTTTACGTTGTAAAAGTAAATAAATCCTCGGGATTGTAAAAATTGAGGTGAAATATGAGCAAAAATATTATATACAATAAAACTCAAAACAAACTAATAATAAACAAACAAAAGAGCACAAACAGCATCTGATCATCACATGAAATGTGATCTTATCAATTAACTTGCTAATCACCTCATTCATTATGTAAAGGATGTTGAATGGTAATATTCAGTAATTCAGTATTACAATCACATTACAGCAGTTATTTTCCCTACAGCTTTAATTACTGAGCTACATACTAAGATTAAATGATGCTCCTGGCAAATTCATTTTATAAATCTAAATTAAAGACAAAACAACTGCTTCATTTCAAAGCATTGCCTTCCATTTAAATAATTATAATGAAATTTATTCAGATAAACCCACACAATGTGTGTGTGTGTGTGTGTGTAGGATTTTCGCTGGGGGTCTCCCAGTCATCTGCCAGCTCTCTCACTGGTTTCCATGGCAACAGAAATACAGAGTGAAGGCATGTTCCCCTATGCAATGCAACAATTTCAATTCTCTTACTCTTTGTCCCATCCCCCCATATTTCCACTGGCCCATCCCATCCTTCCATTATATTTTTACTTTTCTTCCACTCACACTCTTCCCAAAACAAAGAAAATAAAAAACACAACAGATTCAGGTTGAGTAGTAAGATTAAACAGGCTACAGAAGTGCAAAACCAAAAGTTTAGGAATGAAGTTTTTAACTGCAGTAGTTACAGAATTAAAGGATGAATTCAGACAGACTGTCAGGGGAAGATCCAGGGGCGGAGCTAGAAAATTATTTATGGGGTGGCATGAAAACTATGAGGGGTGGCAACACTAAAACTTCCACTGAAACTAATACGGTCCATGCATAGCTTTTGTATATATAGCTCTTGTATGTATACACACACACACACACACACACAAACGCAGGGGTGCATACACAGCAGACTGTTGGGATTAATCTATAATTAATCTATAATGGGAACTATAATCTTGTACTGTACTGTATTACTGTACTGTACCGTATAGAATTGCTAGCGTCATGTGACTAATGCACATCTGAAAAACTAATACCAACACAAATCACAGACATTAACTTTGACAACATTACAACATTGACAAACAATAGAAGGACTTCACACCCCTTCACATACAAAATAACACAAGAAGCTCTACTGAGGTACTTCATAGGTCACAGGTGTTATATTGAAATGTATAGATGAATATATGGTGTTTTTTAAATTAACCTTCCATTTGCAGGAAATCTTTCTCTTAATATGCAAATGTTTACTATAAACATTGATTAGAAATTGAGTTATGGGCTGTTTGTAGAAAAACATTTATATAGAAAAAAAACAATTGTACGTTTGTGTTAAGAACATTCTAGTGATCATTTCTGGTAGAAATGTTTTTCAAAATAAGGCAAAACAAACAAAAAAATTGCCAAAATTGTGTGATATTAAATACAATTGTTTTCCAATGACAAACTTCTATTTGTCCCCTACAGTAACTGTTGCTACGGTCAGATTTAATTCACGTAGCAGTAAATTAAAATAGGTTACATCTGTTAAAATGTACACTTATCACGTAAGTTAGTAAGTTATCTACTTTACTCTCTCGTGCTTTAGGTAAAGGTGCATCTCTGATTTAACTTTAGTGATTTGTCGCCACCTGCTGGCTGAACACTACAACCTTCAGGTTAAACCGTTTCGTTTACTAAACCGGTTTGTTTGGACTGTTTATTTCAAAGGAAACCACAATCACCGCTTAAACATGATAATACAATGTGTTATAGATTTACAAGCTGGATATTTGCAGTTGAAATGTATATTATTGGACTATTTGATTGTATTTTTAATAAAATGTTAATTATAATAGAAATAATAAAAGGTTTATTACCGTTGCATTTTAATGTAAAACTAGAACATGAACTATATCTGTGTAGGTAACAGGGCGCCTGATATTTTTTTGCAATGTTGCAAACCGCAGAACTCTGAATCTGCTTCCTTTACTGTGATGCGAGGTGTGAACACGTGACGCACTCGCACCCTGAGCCGCTCTTCTAGTCGTAACGGAGCCTCAATGACAGAGTTTGAGGGGTTGCGTTGAATTGAACCGCATTGGGTAAGTGCTGTTCTATACAATCTCCTAAAGTTATATCTGAACGCTGATTAAACGTAATATTAACTCTTACAGAATAGAACCAGCATCATACAAATATGGACAGTCACACTCAGTGTCAGATTTGACTCTTCAGGAATTCAGTTCAAACTGAGTTGATGTTAAAACAACAGCAGATTATTTCTGCCATATTTTCAGTTGATTGTTTTTAGCTGTTCGTGCTGCAGGGGCAGGAAACCACAAAATGAGGTAGAAAACACTGTGGAAGTTCACGTTAAATTTGAGAACTTGCTCTTCTAAAAACACAAAGATGTTTTGAAAAATAGACTGTGTGTAGGATGTATGAAGATGGTTTTCAGTTAAAAGAAAATACGTTTGCCCACACAGATGTAGCTGTAGTGCATTAGAAGCCTGGATATGGTTTTCTGTGGCAGGAATAGGTGCCATTTATTTTTATTTGTTTTATTTGTTTGCATTAACTGGTATTTATTTTGGTATCTTCTGTATGTAAATAAAACAAAATAACACTTATTTTAAATATACTTAGCATTTTAATTGACAATTCTACCCACAGAGAAATACGCAGTCCTGTGTTGTTAGATCTTTATTTTTCTTTCTAACACAAGATATTCAATTTTTAATTTGACATTTAACGTTTTACTTTTACGATTCAACATGGAGTTTCATTCATTCTGAACTGATGTTGATGTTATGAAACATGAAGACGTCTCCTCTGAGCTCCTTTATTTCACAGCCTTTCATTTCATTATATATTATATATTCACAGCCTTTAGTTCTGATAAACCACTTCAATATTTCAATAGAAACACAGTTATTGAGGAATTGTGTTTTTGAATGGCATGATTTAGTTTAACACAGGTGTGCGGTGAGTGGTATGGAATTCACTCATATGTGTGATATCCAATGAGCCATTCAAATTAAACCATCTGTTAAAAAGATACAAACGTATGTGTCTTCAAGAAATAAACGTATGTGTATCCTTCTGTCACATGATATAATATGTGTGAAATACAGGAACTTTAAATGTCGAGCACTGGAACATCTTACACCAGACAGTAGTTTCCAACCACACATTTTTACCCATAACACAAATTGTTTCAATGGCACAAAGGTTGAGGGTGTAATTTTAGGTGTCATCCCAACTCCATCTAAATATTCAGAGATCACTATAAGCTGTTTTTAGGTTGATTTATTAAGTGGTGTTTACAGTGTCACGCTGTGGCGCTATCAAAACATTATTTTGTTTGTTTGAGCGTCCTGACCGGCTTAACACAGCAGCAATGGCTCAACCAATGAGGTTAGTTTGGGGCAGGGCTATCACACAGTCTGACAAATGATTGATGGGGAGAGAGAGTTTGAGATGTTCAGTTTGATATTCATTGTGTTTGAAATGAAATGATCTACTTGAAGAGCAGCACATGGCTGCGACTGATCGTGTCTGTCGTGACACGTCTGCTAACCTGTAGTTTTCTCACAGCCTCATTTCTGTGGCAGAATTATACAGAACAGTAAAGCGTCTCAGTGTAATGTAATTCCTTGTAATTCCTCTCATCCAATCAGATCACCAGAACTAACTGTTGTGTAAAGTTCTGTAATCTACTTATTGTGTATCTCACTCACTATTCGGAATAACACAATGACTTTATGAAATATATGTACAAATTTCACATATGTGATCTTGTGCTCTGTATATGTTTGAACCTTTTGAAAGAATGACATGCTGTACAGTGTGTAGATCTGTTTTCTCACGCATGTTATTAATCACTGCTAGCTATCAGAAATACTATCAGTCACAAACACTTCCTCTCCTATTTGTTAACACAAACTCACACTTTTATGCTTTTAACTCTCACACACAAATGCACAATTCTGGTAAGATCATATTTTCAACACTTGACTCTATTTGTCTGTCTTATGCACATGTGTTTGTCTTATCTTGATGGTCAATCACAGCTGGTTAATCACAATCAGACGATCACAACTGGTCAATCTGCAGTCAGATATTTTTGTAACATGACCTAACCTGTAAAATTGACTGTCCCGGGTAACAGATATACTAGCTCCTTAGTTTCATGTCTCTTGTCCTGCCACCACAATCAGCC
>JAZGTK010016511.1:0-12698 GCA_036877625.1 Ambastaia sidthimunki
GGCTGGGGCCCCATGCTGCTTTGACCCGACTTTGTCTCCCCTGGGAAACTAAGAATAAGGCCTCCTGGTCCAAAAATGTCCAGGCTAATCATAAAGTCCAGAGGAAGACAGATTAAAAGTATGTTTTGTCCAATAATGAAAATTCCTTCATCATTTACTCAACCTCATGTTATTATAAACGTGTATGACTCTTTTGCTTCTGAGGAACATAAACAAAAAAAAAAAAGATATTTAGAAGTTTGTTGGTTACCAAACAACAGTGGCACCTATTGACTTCCACTGTACGGACACAAAACCACAGATATATTTCTCAAAATATCTTCATTTGTGTTCCACAGAAGAAAAAACTATGAATTGCAGCTTTAAATCCCAGCCCTTTCTAAACCCAACCACCTCAAAAACAGTGCCACAGAGATCTTTCAGAACCACCAAACGTGCAGCATTTAAACTTGAAATAAATTTTCTTCAAAGACATCTCAAAGATTTAGGACAACGGCTCATTTTATGCATGTCTTACACCTCTGTCCTTTATTACAGCTGTCAAATCTCATACGTTCTTCGTAGGACAACCTCAGTTCAAAAGGACTGAGAACTCATCTGCATGGGAGCAAAGGGCCCCAACCTCTCAAGACTCTTCATGTATCTATTCAAGCTGCCACTCTAGTCACGTTACCACTCACCCCTCGCGCCATTTAACGCCACATCTGACAGCGAGCGCACTGAAATAACTCACGACCCCAGTGGGTGTTAAGTGGTGCACTGTGGGTAACGGCTATATGGAGACAGGAGGAGATAAGAAGCCCACTAGAAGACCACTGATATAAGGGTCAAAACAAACAATATTCATTTCATGAAAAACTAAAGTTAGACTTTTCTATCCTAAATTTAGGTTATACATAGAAAATTACGATCTAGTGTGTAAACCTTTGACTTTTCCAATTCATGTCATTACATTTTGACCGAATACAAAGATTAAATGAACAATTTTTGGTCCTGCACTTTTCACAGAACATATAAATATTTATATATAAATCATTTTACTTAGCAATTACTATAAGGATATGAAGAGACTTTCAACCAAAAATCTAGAGCACAGAGCAAAAGTCTGTTAAGTCTGTTTAACACAATCTGTTAAGTCTTAACACAATCTTTTAAGTTGTTTAAACTTGAAAGACCCAACACAAACATGTTAAGATCAGCGTGATATTCACAGTGTTAAAGTTGGGGCTCTTCATAGATCTTTCTCACATGGCAAACGGTGGTGCTGCTCTTTTTTAAAGTCTGGTTGTTGTTCAACCTCTGACCTTTGTCTGTTTGCAAGCTTTTAAAAGGTGACATTTACAACCCCAGTCTATCTCCATGACCTCTTCCTACCACAACACCTCCAACACTTCTCACAACAGTCTTGTTTTACACTTGGACATCACAGAACATGGCTATTTCCTGTTTTTTAATTTAAACACACAAAAAGTAGCAGTCAAAGGTACTTTAGTCACGCACTAGGTAGCCATCATCTCCAAGGTTCTGATTGGCCCTGGTCACATGGAAAACGTACACGTTAACTGTGACAAACAGCATGCTTAAAGCTCTGGATATGAGAATCATCATTTTGCATCAAACTGCAAATAAATGGCAGCAATACTGTACGAGCCATCACAGTACTGTAAAACCATAATCTCTATTTAAAGCTGACGTCTGGTATAAAGATGTTTCTCACCACAAGCACTGTGTTAAATTCACATCCATCATAAATCAAACTTTCGCAGGCAATCATGACTGCTAGCTATGTGTGAAAACCTGAAGAGTGTGAAGACCAAACATTACCATTTATTTTTCCATTTTACATCGTTTTTATGAGAAAATAAATGTCTCTGTCGAACAAGGGCACTATTCATTCTCTGAATTATTTAGAAGTGCTCTCAAGAGTTTTACAGGAACATCTGCCATTATGCTTCTCCTTCAGACGTCTGTGAGAGATTCGAGATCTTTATGGATGCGAGATGTTCGTGAGCCTAACATCTAGCACAGCCGGGTGAACTTGAGGAATGAAATGACTGTTTGATTTTCCAGATTCACTCACAGAGAAATGTGAGCAATTAAATCTTTTTCTTGCTGCAATGACAGTAAAATATAAAGAGCTTGTTCGTAAGGGCCAGATGAAGCAGGCAGTGTGTTCCTGGCTGGAACGTCTCGTGTTCTGTCAGTGAATCATTCAGTCCTGATGCTGTCAGGAACATGTGCACAAAGCATGTTGAAAAGCGTGATGGCCCTGATCACCCTATGAAACTAATTCACACGCTCTGCCGGCTAGGACGATGACACAACTCAGCAGAACACTGTACTTTAGTCACCCAAGTGTTTTTTTATGTGAATGGTAAACAGCATAAAATGAATTACATTTGGTGAACTACAGTATGCTCTTGAAATAAAAAAATACGAGTTGTGCTTGCTCGTACAAAAGTCGTTAAGGTTCTGGGCGTTGCTATGTCGTTGCTAAGCTGTACTCAACCATATTTAGCACATTGCTAGCATGTTGCTAGGACATTCTGGATGATTACTAGGGCGTTGCTAGGTGGCTGCTAAGGAGTCCTGATGGGTTTTTAGTGCACTGCTAATTCTGGAGGGCCGCTAGGATGATGCTAGGTGGTCACGAGGCAACAGCTTACTGGCTCAAGTCGAAAAAAATTACCCCCAGGTGCCTAAGTGATATTCTGGCCCCTAGAAACAAATTGGGTCAATACAATAACCATTAGTCCAACAGTTTAGAAAATAACACACCTTTCTTCATCTCAATAAGCCATCTTAGGAACATGCTCAAATCCTTAAAAATGATCAAAAGCTGAAAGTGATATTTGGTTGTGGGGGGTTGCATTGACTTTATATCATTACTTATGAAACTTTATTATTTTTAAACATATTACAAACATGACAGCTACGTCAAACCATCCACTCTTAACTGCCAAAGAAAACATATGGAACCTGATGCAGAGAGTCTGGGGAAAGAGGAGATGAGTGGATAATCCAAAAGATGGATGAGAGAGTTCTGATGTAGCGAGAGATGGAGGAGTGTTGGGATTTAGAGCCTTCCAGAGGCAGAAATTTTGAAACAACAAAGTTTTCAACTCTACAACGGGACTGTAAAGGATGGGACTATAGGGTGTTGGTTGAGTGGAGATTACAATAGCAACAAAACTGCTGTAAGCCATTTTGCATTAAGTCTTCCCCTACGATTATATTTCTAAAGAAAGTCATTTCTCAAGTCGACATAATTAAATATGTGATACCACCCAAGGGCCTGACGTAAGGCTGGAATCCAAATTTCTGTCTCAAAGAGCACAACATGACCCCGGGTGTCAACCACAGATAACAAAGCCTGATTACAGCCTTTTCAAAAGGCTCGAAACATTATTAAAGTGGTTTTACAAAGTGGCAATAAATCTCCTAAAGGAAACAGAAATCATTATTCGCATGAACATGATCCAAACAGATTGCACTGGGTGGGAGCAGCTAAGCATTGTGGGGGAGAGTTTCAGACTGTAAATTTTACAGGTTATTCAAAGGACCGACCTAGGGCTCAGTACATCATGTCCTTCCTTATGTATTACATCCTCTCGCACGCATACTGACTCACCCTAATTATTAACAAGACAAAGACAAAAGTGACTTTCTAGGTCTTGTGCCATCCTAGAGCAAAATATCTTCCTTTTGTTGGGAAAACGACTGCGAATGAAGCTAAACTTGTCACCGATAACCCTTCTCGAATATCTGCGTATTGTTACACCGATTTCTGTTTTAGAAAAGCAGAAATGTAGGTGACATCCACAAAAACCACAAGGAGCACTCTCAGATATCACAGGAAAAACATTTGCCACGCAAAAAATGCTTCAAAGCTTTTTAGACTCCTGGACTTCTTCCTTCGAGTAAGTCACACAAGAACATTAACCAGGTTCTCAAACGTCCCAACTACAAGACCAGTTTAGTGGTCTTACATCATTTCCTAGCTAAAAAAGTACATTCTCAGAATGTTGGCAAATGTTCTCCAAAAATTCTCCAAAGGTTATCAAAAACATTCCTGCAGTAACGTTAGTAGAATGCTATATATCATGTCATATATATCACATCATGGAAACATTAAGGAAATGTTCTTAGACCTAAAATTGTTAGCTGGGTAGGCGCTGACAGCATTAGTGACATCTTTGGAGGTTCAATCTATCCACTGTCTCCAAGGGCTTATACATTTCTGTACAAACAGAAGGATTTAAAACACTTATGTTTGGTGCACCACATGGCTGCTTTAAAGGTAGTATAGTAACTTATCTTACAGTACACTAAATACAGCACATGCTGATGTCTAAGCAGGAATTAATAAATCTTAGGAGGTCATACGATTCTTGAGGTAAAAAAAAGCTTGCAGAAAGTTACAAAGAGTTGTCGCGAAATCTGCCGCTTCTATGAATGATGATTTGACTGCATGAAGTGAAAATATTTACATGAACTTAGCTAAACAATCGCAGAACCGCCGGCCATATTTATAACACGCGACATAGAATTCAATGCATCCGTTGTTGCACACTCACGCTCCAATACAAGCAACCTTTGTAGGACTGACTTTTAAAGCACCCTCAAAAGTGACCACAGGAACTCTAGGCCTTTTTAAACAGTCAGATTTTGTTCCAGGGTAAGAGGGAGCCTTCTTCCCATGCCAGCCAGGAAGGATTTCTTCACAAGCCGTTAAACAGCATTTACCAAATTACTGAACAACCAAATGAAGAGTTTCTTAAATATTCAAGACTTAAACATGGTCAAATGTACAAATTATGCCCTTGAGATGAGATTTAATAAACAATAACCTCTTTGATCATAAATATGGACTAACAAGGCACAACACGATAAAGCTACAAGCAATAAAACATCTAGACAAATCCCAACCAGCCACAACTTTAATCACACAGCCCCGCCCACAGTAAATATCACTGGTCCAATCCTCCGCCTCATCTCAATATTAAACACCAAAAAAAAACATTCAGATTGGCTGCGACTGCATAACTCTGGATTTTTGCTGTCAGTGGGTACAGAGAAAATACTTCTGCCAGGAAACTGCGCGTCACGTCTCAGGCTTAAAAACACAGGCTTTTACCTCCATTATCCTGTCATGGATCTGCAGTCCCCCTTCTTTATCTGCCGGTCCATTCTCCACAATCTTCGACACAAAGATTCCTTCATTGGAAGTTCCATCTTTATTATCCTGTAACCCAACAAGTCAGAACAGTAAGAGCATAAAAATGTAATGAAATGATCACAAATCCAGACCAAATGGAAAAAGAATCCCAAAAAATAGGACATTTTACCAAAGGCTACAGATGACTTGCGTAATAAATACACAACGATTACGCAAAGAGCGTTAACTTAATACAGATGCGACATCCAAAAAACAATTCATTGTTTGCAGGTGCGCAAAATGTTTACATGTTTTGTAGCTTCTCTGCAAAGACACTGTCAAACAAAAGACATATTGAGTTTGTAAAAGGCTTTTACCTGCTCATGGATGACTGAAAAGCAAAAGATCATTTAGATCAATTACATCTGGGAAAACTATTCGGCATTCATTATAGGAAAATATAACCTGGATAGGAAGGTTACAGCCTCCGCCAAAACCACATCAAGCCTGTGCCATTTTGTGTGACACGGCATTGTAAATTTAATGGAATACTTGAAAAACCACAGGAAGTCAAACTGTGAACTCTGCAGTTAATTACTGTAAAGCCCTTTCCTCTTCCCCCAATACAACAACAACCTTGTTTACCAGAGTACTCTATCCCCGGAATTATTTGGTTATCCTGAAAAATGGAATAATGTGTTCTGTTATAAACATTCTGAGAATGTTTCCTGTTAGATGGGAACGTATGGCAAAACCCTAACCATCATCTCGTATTGTCTTCTTCACAAAGTATACATGCTATCCTGATTTAGATTCCAGATTGCAAAATAAATGCAAACGCATTTTAAAAAGAAATATAATTGGGCAGCCCATGTGGTGTAATCTTCACTGACAGTGTACCTACGAAACCTTAAAACACTGTCTGGCTAGGTAGCTTAATCGGTTTTAAAAGACAGTCATGTCAACCATTTGCTAGGGAGGGGTCATGGCCAGGTTGAAGTAGTTGTACAGTTGCTTAGTGACAAAGCCATTTGTGTTGCACTCATTAGTCAGTGACCTCCTCCACTCACATTAGCAGAGGCCCAGTCACAGCAGTTTGTGCTACATGCTATAACCGTGGTGGATGTTTATAAATTGTGACAAAATCTACATCTGGGTCTTGGGAAAAGTCCTGGAAACTTTTTTTAATAGTTTCCTTCTCAGAAGATTTTTCTGCGACACTCAATTTAAGCGTTTTAAACTGCGTCACAATTCTATTTTGGACAAACCACATACAAGCACATCTTAAAGGGCTTGGTCCTCATTCTCTCTGATATGGTCACCACAACTTCAGGGTGGACCAAAGTGGCCCTGTGTACATATTAAACTAGCCATGGCATTTTAAATGTAATAATTTATCAAATACTACAGTGATATACCGAAATAACCCAACAGGGCACAAAGCATTGGTTTGTTAAGTCATGTTAAGTCATTAAGTTATCCTGTAGCATTACTATAGCAAATCTAAAAACTTTGTAAAGAACTACATTTCCCATGCATGATGTAAACCGATCATTTTAACTTCCTTAAAAACCTGAGAGTTAGGACAGGAAGCAGTCAAAATCTATGTGAGGCCAAAGAAAATGCAAATCTTCAACACTTACCGCACATGGTCTTCCTCCAACAATATTGAAGCCTAAAGATCCAGACTCCCGATGGAGTATAGCGGTGACACTTTTAGTTTCTCCACCCTGAAAGAGGAAACGAAGCAAAGGCTTAGTTCACACTGCCCACAGACTGATTTTATTCATTAACAAGACATTTTTCATATGCATATATTAAGCATTTGGACACATTGACAAAATTACATAGTTTGCATGATGTCAAATAAATGTTACGGCCCCAAATGACAATAAAATCTACTCGAAATCAAATCTGACCGTTTAAACTGAGACACATTCCAAGAAAATCAGATTTTAATCAGATTTCAAACCGCGTATGGATGTGGTTTGGATCAGGTTTAATAACACTGGATTTATTGAGGTTTCTTGCTGTTCAGACAACAAAAAAAACTGAGCATACGAGTTCAGTTCAATATGCCAAAATAAATATACAAAACTTTAGGCCCATATTTCACACATATCTGAATTTAAAACAATTTAAGATATGAAAATACTAGTGCATACCGGTCCAAACCGAACATTGAATTTCCATGCAGGCAGTGGAGAAATTTCACATCTAATTCTTAGCACAAGCTCTTAAATTATCCACTATAACCAATAATCCCAAGGTTCTAATTTGACTGTGACCAAAACAGGAACAGGGGTGCTGTTACAGTGATTAAACATCATCAGAGCTTAAAGGATCTTGGGTAAATAACTGTCAATTCATTGTTGGCTTTAAGGGTTAAGGTCTTGCTTTGTTCATTTGGTGGAATGTATTAATACATTAGCACCGAACAGCTCTCAACAGATGAGTGTCGGAACATGCAGAACCGGATGGTGTCAGCATTTTATTCTCGGTGAAAAAGTGTGTCGCTGCATCTGATGCAGCTGTCATTTCTGCATGCCACAGAATACACCGTCTAAATATAATGCAGACATCAATGGCATGTACAGCGTCCTCTTTACTATCTTTGCTGAGTGCATGCAATGTATGTCTCCTACTGTGGAATGCAACCCACTGGAATGGGTCATGGGAACAGTCCCATAATTCCATGGGAAACAATATCCATAGAAGGCAGTGACAGCACTTAAAATACATATCGCTGTTGTTTGGCACCCTGAGTTGTTTCCTGCTGATGGTCACACCTCAAGATCTGCTTTGATGAGTGCACAAGAGTAGCTCTGCAAATAATACATACTGTGAAAAGAGGTCAACTGATGACTATATGAATATATGTTCTCAAGTTGTAAAAATAAACACACACACAACACTGTGGAAACGCTAATTTCAGTTTTTGTCTTAAGCAACTGCAGTCGCAACAAATTGTTTTTTTATTTCAAAAGTGTTGGGCTGTGTGTTTACCTGCTTCTGCCCTGACGTGTTTTTAACTTTATCATAACAGTTACTTTGTTAAAGTGACACAAAACAATAAATAATGTTATTCTGGTCCTGTGCTGTATTAGCACTTTTGTCCAATCAGATTTAAGGACCAAAGCTAACAGTTGTGTATAATGCTTGATGCTGAAATACTGCAGCATGTTTACAAAAATTAAGAAGCGTCATCTTTTCTTTAAATGGATAGTTCACCTTTTGTGGAACACAGAAAAGATATTTTATGAAATGTCTCAGTGGTTTTGTATCCATACAATGAATGTCAATGTGTGCCAATGTTGTTTGCTTACCATCATACTTCAGAATATCTTCTTTTGTGTTCCTCAGAGTCATACAGGTTTGGAAATACATGAGGGTCAGACAATGATGGAAAAGGGGAAACTATCCCTTTAAGAACAGCTGGATCAACAGCCCAGTATCCAGGACCTATCATCCCCAGCTTCAACTCATTTGACCGATGAACCATGTGATGAGAATAACGAGAGAAACTACATTTCCCAGCAGGAAGGCAGTCTTGTGGTACTGAGACATCATTCAGGGCCCATAAACATGTTCACTCAGTGGGAGATTTAAGATTTTTGCTCCCCTCATAGAGCGCTCGAGGAAGGTTATCTGTCTGTTGCTGTACACCCTGACATTTTTCCATGTTCGTGTCCTGAGGTGATAATATGTTGCAGCTAATCTAAAGGACATAACACTTGATTTAAGGCTTGGCAAGAACATACACAGCGGCACGAACAGAAAGGTTTTCACTGTGTTTTCAGACATGGTACCATGATTATGTTTTGGGCTGCGTCACAATATTTTAAACGATCTTGGACTTCATTGCATATATCAAAGAACCATGACAATACTGCAGTACTGATGCACTGACTAGACATAAATAAAACAAACCTTTAACCGATGTTAACGTTTATGATCTCACTGTATGTTTACCAAACACGTGTGTTAACAATGTTAGTTTCAGGCATAATACATTCAAAACTTGGGTATTTTACAAACATGGTATAAAATCTATGCACTATTTTTCTAATCTAATGTGCAAAAGTTAATTAATCTGAAATCTAAGCTAAACACAATACCATAAGTGGGTCATTGTCATATATTCTTAATCTCTACTCAATTTTACCAACTTCAAACTACACCATAGCAGGTCACAATATGACAAAACACATCTTAAGTCTCTTCTAATGCAAACCGGAGTGACTTTGAGATGTTAACTAGTGTGTGTTTGTGTTTGGATTGAGACACTCGCCCCTCCTCCGCTGACAAACACAATAAACTCCGCTCTCACCACAATAAAACTCCAGTAACTGAAACAAACACTGTGTCCACACTGCAAACCAATGACGGATAAAAGCGAATAACTCTCATTATAATAATCAAACCTGTTTACACCTGCGAGCGACGCGTCCGCAGCGCTGTTTCGAGATCCACGTCACCACGCGTTTGACCAATCAAAACGCGTATTTATGCTCGACCTGACACGCGTTCACATTATAATTACTAGCCGTCGAAACGCTTTGGAAATGACTGATTTACTGCTTAAATGTATTATTATATTATATTATATTATATTATATTATATTATATTATTAGAAACTGTTCTTCATCATTTCATTATTATTAATATTATTTATTTTATGTATTTGTTTATTCCTGTTGCATTTTCATGTCGGTTCTTTTTGACTGCTTGTTTAAATCTGTGTAGCTTCAAACTAGTTTAGTAATGGCATAAAATTCCCCACCGACTCTAATGTAAACTAAATCTCTCACCACTGTCTAAATAATAAAACAGCGATTAATCTTGACAAAGTGAGCTTTAATGAACAAAACTACAACTACAGTTTAAGCAAATACTAAAATAGCGCAACTACAATAACACTCCCAAAAGAAATCCTTTGATCACCTTTCTTCATGTTACGAAAAACTCTCCCATAATCATATTATAAAGATCACATTATGATATAACGGTGCAACACTTTTTAACACGATAAGCACTTATGTTGGCATTTTGTGCTTGCATTAATTACTTTTGCAATAGCTGTTGCAAATTTGTGAGGAACATCTGACATTATTTTACCTTAAACGGCGGAGAAAGACTCTTGGAGAGCGAGTCGATCCTGGCGCTGTACTCGGTGAATTTCTTCTGATATTTCAGCGCCGTCATCTGTAGCTCGTTGTGAACCGCCGACAGCTGAGCCAGGAGTGATTTCTCTCTTTTCCCCGATCTGAGAGCCTGTTTTTTCAGCTCCTTATCCAGGCTGGTGACTTTCCCCTGCAGCGCGCCGTTGTGCGCTTTGAGGGCTTTCAGACAGCAGTGGTTGCTGAACTTCTGCTCCCGGTGCGTGAGCACCAGCCCGCATCCGCTCTCGCAGATCCCGACCGCCCGGTGATCGCACGACTCTCGCATGTGAGCGTCCATGTCCTTCAGGTTCAGCACCTCGTTGCATCCCTTATTCCTGCATTTGGCAGGAGAGTAGTCGCACATCTCCGCATGTTCCGCCAGATGTTGCAGTTTGACGATCTTCTCGCAGCCGCGCGCGTGATTGTCACATTTGATGTCTAGCTTCAGTATTAAGTTTTTGAGAGGGAGAACGTGGTTGAGCTCTTTGGTGGAGATCCTCTGGCATTGGACCGGGCAGCTGCTCTTCTGGACGACCCAGGGCAGCACGCAGCCGGCGCAGAAGACGTGACCGCACGGAGTGGTGAGCGGATCCTCCAAAACTTTGTTGCACAAGTTGCATTTGAAGTCCGGGTCCACAGACCCCTTAAAACGATCCAGCTCGAATCCCATGTTTGGAAAAGTACAATCCAGAGAAGCAGGGCGCCCACAGAATAGCACAGGGGTTTGAACGGGCTTCTCACTAAGTCATCAGAAGAGCTCGCAGAGACTGAATACGAGAGCTTCAACTCGCTGAACTAATTGCCTGAGACTTCCTCTGGGGGAGAGAAGTGTAGCGGATTTGGGTACCGTAACGATTTGAGAACCTGCGCACTCCACAAGCGCTCCAAACTTTTGGAAATGAGACAAACTTCTGAAAAATAGAAGAAGTGTTTTCAAAAAGTGTTTAAACACTCAAGTCTTTCTGAAAAATGAACCAATATCATTGGATTAGATTTGTATTTAGGGTAAAGGAGAAGTACTTCACGCTTTGTTAACTTTGTTAACTTTGTTAGGGTTATGGTTACTGTTAAAAATTAGGTAAAAAAAGTTTGGCACTTTGTTGTTAAAATCAGGGGAACATGTCCAAAGTTAAAGTGATAATCTACACTTCATTAATATAAAGGACAGCTGTGAGCTAAAGGCAAATTAATTCATTTGAACAAATTGTTTTTGGACCAGATTGTTAAAATAATATTAATAATAAATGGTTAGGAAAACTGAAGTTGGATGGATGAAAAGCTCTAGCATAATTTGTCCACAAATTACACTTGGGTTATTTTTCAAATGTCTTTCAAATATTTTAAAGATTGGCTTAAATTATGTATTGAGTAATACTGTATACAAATAAATCATTTAAAAATCATTAAAGCAAAACACATACAGAACCATTCAGAACTTTTAATAATGTAACATAAGAAAATAAAGACATTTGTGTGTGTGTGTGTGTGTGTATGTGTGTGTGTGTGAACAGCTGAGAAACTCATACAAGCTTACATTTGAAACTCTGAAAGCCCTGAAGCTTAAGATGATCCTTCAAACGCGTCTTAGTTTGCGTGAGTGGCCAGCGATGCCTCTAAAGGGACACAAATAACCCTGAACAGTTCTCTGATGAGTAAATAGGAGCTTGTGAGCGTATGATTTGCCTAAAAATGTGTATTTGTTCAGTGTATTTTGAGAGTAAAGAAACCTGGAGCTCATTTAAATAAAGACATTTTCCATCACGGTAGGAAGCGACACAGTCATAAAAGCATTTGAATTGTAAATGGTGAGATCTAAAGACAGGGTCACTGGCAGTTATGCGCAGTGAAGGAAAGCCTGACCTTTTCTTCTCCAGCTTAACTTTGCTTTGTTGTTCATCTCTTCTGCTTTTTACTGATCCGAAGATAGAAAATACTTTCACTCATTAATATTCCTGGAAATCAAATTTCATTGTTAGGCTGTGATGCAGGATTCGATCCACATGTGCATAATGAAATAACTCCAGGGTAAGAGGGAAAACAAAAGCGGTTTTGCAATCAAACTTACGGTCGTGACTTTTCTCTGGTCATCTGATGGGAACAACGTTTAGTTCAGAGAAATGAAAGTCACACAGGAGGTACTCAGTAATTTGATATGGGTGTTGATAGAAGATTTAAGTTATCGAATTATTACTTCTAAGGAGTCATGGGTATTGCATCAGCATGGTGGATAAACATAACAGTATTTCACCTAAAAATCAAAAATCATTTACTCATACTCATGTCATGTGACTTTCTCTGTGGATCATAAAGAAGTTGCTTATAGCAGAAAGTTCTGCCTGTCTTTTTGCACACAATGGAAGTGAATGGTGACCAATGT
>JAZGTK010016512.1:0-12698 GCA_036877625.1 Ambastaia sidthimunki
TCTAACCATTAGGCCACGACTGCCCAAGTCAGTTTCAGTTTCAACCAGCAAAATGAAAATGAACATAAGAAATATATAACATGTTAATTAATATCATCAGCATCAATTAGAAACATAAACAATTAAGCATATAATTTTGCTCAGCTTGCTCAGCTTCACCGTTAAGTTTCTTTATAAGCTGGAACAATACAAGACTCTCCTTTCTAGGTAAGAGGAAATGACCCCAACTTTAAAAGATGGCTGTTCACATGGACCAGCTTTACTTGGGTGAGCCGTGTCTCATCTATACTTAACAAGTGCTGGAAAGGACATTCAGTCATGAGTTTAACTAAATTCTGTATTTGTAAGCAAAAACAAAAGCTCTCTTATAACATAAAGCTTTCATTCAATTAAACAAATGTTTAACAGTTGCATTCTATAAAACATTTTCAAAATGCATTTTTTGTTTCTTATAAACTGATACGTTGCCTGCATACCAGTGTAACCTTATGAAATGATCTTAGATATAAGAGCTCGGCTGAGGCTACTGTCTGTTACTCTCATCAAACTTTTTACATTTAACTCCTAAAAAAATAGTGAATGACACCTAGTGAATGATTCAGTACTGTATGTTAAATTAGTTTTGGTGGGATTTCACTTCTTTCCGAGCCTTTTAAAATCAATGATTAATTATTTATAAAATGAAAAACTAAAAATGTGCTTAATAGCAAATTACCATACACATTGTTGCCATTTTTATTTTAAGACGTGTACTTATTCCTACCCAAAAGAAGATTGATGTGTTGTATTTAATTGCAGAATGAAAACGGGGTTGAAATTTATTTTTTTATAAGGCAATACATAATTTACATTAAAAGTACACAGGTCATTTATATATACCACCTATACATTAAGACTTTATCAATAACTTTGTAATACATTCAGATTGTCATAAATGTAATGGTCATAACTTGGTGGAGGGAACAAAATTC
The DNA here is from genome assembly GCA_036877625.1 of Ambastaia sidthimunki. Classification (NCBI taxonomy): domain Eukaryota; kingdom Metazoa; phylum Chordata; class Actinopteri; order Cypriniformes; family Botiidae; genus Ambastaia; species Ambastaia sidthimunki. Next base: position 972 of record JAZGTK010016512.1, read on the forward strand.
TTGTTGTCCAAAATATATATGAAGACATATAAAAAAGACAAAAAAAATATGAAGACAAAAAATTGAGAGTACTCTGTAAGTGACAGGGTTTGTTAACTGCTATTTAAAGTCCAGGAGATCTGTGGCTTCAACAGTCTGTCTTTTAGTCTGGTAAACACATGATAAGAAGTGTTTTTGTGAAGTGTAAGCCTAACCTGTCGAGTTTTCTTATCATTATTTCTGTAGCAAACTTCAACAGTGGTGAATCTTCCATAGTATTCACCTCTCTGTCCAGCTGAGCTTGAAGGAGAGGTTTCCTTAGACTCACCATGCAGCTAAACCATTATAATAAAAAAGGAAAGGCAAAAATACTGTTTAAAATTACACATGCTTATAATCTACAAACAGTTAATGTTCAATACATCATGTTACTATTTGCCTTGGTAAGGAATTATTTGAATATATACAACTTTAGAAGAGTAGCTCTTAGTTTTAAGTCTTGTTAGTGGCCACTGAGTTCAAGTCTTGATTCTTGACTTCCTGTACAAAGGTTAATACTGCGTTGCAGCATCTGCACAGCCCATGTCATCTTCCTGTTTGTATGATATATGGTACAGGCAGCTTTAAAATCTGTTTCTGAGTCTAGGGCCAAGGCCAATCCACCCAACATCATCAAAGTTGATTGAGGACAGCCTGAGAATGAACAGGAATGCGATCTTTCTTCAGCACTTCCTACACCAGTGGAGGCAGTAGGCCGCTGCCTATTCCAATCCCAGTGGATTTTTGTCCGAAAAATTAGCCAGAGATGTAACTGTGTTGTGGCACCTGCTTGTCCCTCATAAACCTCAAATTTAAAAGCTCTGCCTTGTTTGCTATTTTTTTAAGTGTACATGCATGTCATGATTTTACTAATTACAACAATCTCTGTCTGCATACAATATCCATACAACGTTAAATCATAAAACAGGTAAGGAATACTTGCCAATGTGATAACAATTTGTCATTACTTCCACATTTACATGATTAGCTTCCTGCTTCATGTAGTTGAACAGCTGAGCGCTGTTACCTGGGCAGTGCAAGTAAGACTCTAAACATCTTTAACCTTTTCATAAACCTCTCAATAAGCACTTTGATGAGAATCTGCTAATAGGATTGAGACTCAGCAATCTGACATAGATTAAACAAACCAAAAATCTCTATCAAATGTCCTGGAAGACTTGACTGTTCTAATTGTGATGTACTGTATTTTATATTTACACATTTAAAATCTGTTTGTACATTAGAGGTACCGTCCAAGTAACTAATTAAAATCTCTGCTGTAACTGGATGTGACAGAACAATAGAGGATCATATGGAAGACCACACTGACTCACAATGAGCCCTGACGTTATTTAAACATGTCATGCCATGGAAATAATACAAGCGTATATGAAATTGCTTACCTAAGCAAATCTAATAAGTCTAATAAGTCCAGCATTTCTCTATGCACATGTAACCTGATATAAGCCATGTCTTTGACTTCCGGATAACTATTGTAGACCCTGATTTCAGGTGTATGGAGACAAACCAGGTTTGAGCAATAGGATTTACCAGCAGCTGCGAAGTTGCCTCTGTCTATTACGATGTGGTGAAAGGCTATAACAAAAGGCACAATGTAAATATAACAGGAAAGGACAAGCTGTTTGCATGTTGGCTTCAGATTTGCCTGTAGTTAATTGAAGACTGCTGATTTGGTGTTTAGACAGTGTGTATCTGTGTAATGAAAATCAAGGGCAGAAATAATGATCTCAGTATGTTGACAGAAAAAAACAGGTTTTGTTGCTTTTGAGTGGTCAACCCAAGTTCTTTGGCACTAGTTGCAGAGGTGATTTCTATAAAATGATTTAACTCATAACTAATTATTATTTGTTGATTTCAATTTTAATGAAGCAAATTACTAAATCCAGATAGATAAATAGGGATCTGTAATGGTTAACTATAATTATTGACATTGGCTTTGGTCATAAGTACACCTGTAATTATCCAAAACTATCTGTATATTGCTGCCTTGGCAGAAGTGATAACCTGGTTCTGGTGACATGTTTGAATTTTCAATTGAATTATTTTTTGCACTTTTTTGCATACTTGTACCACACAAAATTCACATTTTAAAATAAGCCTCTTGTTTTACAGCATTTCTTTATGTGTGTAATAGGCCTGTTTCAGGTCACTACTATCATATATCCATGTATTTTTAATAGGTAACAGCAACAGGCAGAACAAAAGTGTAACCCAACTACCTGTCGGGCACATCAGCTTTCTAAGCTTAGACCTCTCAGTGGGGTTTAACATTGAGAAGCAATATATTCTCTTTTCAATCTATTCTCTTTTGTTCTTGTTTAATGATTGTATATGTACAAATGTTATATATATGATGGGCATTCACATTAGCATGCAAATAGTTAAATTTTCTCACATTTAGTATTCTTTTAAATGGCATGTTGACAAAACTGCCACTCTTGGCAGTAGAGTGGTCCCAAAGGCCCCTAAAGTCCATATCTGGAGCTGATGCTGTCTTTCCAAACCCCAGTGAGCATGTCAAGAAAAACTGTCTTGTTTAGGGGTTGTTCCCTAGAGTTTAAGCCTTAGCTTTCATTGCCTTGCCTACAAATGTTGCATTCAATTTCAGACAGTGCACATTACACAGACATGACCCAGATTTTCTCTACACCATAATTTGGTTACAGTATAGAGGCAGGCAGATCATATAGATCATATAAAAATCATATAGATAAAATAGTAATAAGTACAAAATGAAAGATCGGGTTTTGTATAGATAAAACCAGCATCTGAAGTGCCTACGTGCAGATTTCTTGGTTATAGAGTTGGTTATAGTCCGCTGACTATAATTAGAGCTTAATTATATTGTTAAAAATCACAGTTTTCTGTTTTACCTTAATATGTCAAATAAGTTAACTTACATTTAACCACATTTGCATATAGTGCAAATGAAAATCATGCAATGTCTATATTCTTATATAATGTGTCCAACAAACAAAAAGGCTTTGTCAGAGCAGTGAGACTGGGACCATGGGGAGAAGAAGGCAACAAATCTATAAAACCATATCAATCAGCCCTTTTGTAAATCAGCATTTTTATGGCAATTACCTGTGTTGAAATGTTCCCAATCAATACATACAGTGTGGGAACCTAAAATGACAAGGATAACACTAGCCCCTTTCCTAAAGAGAGACTGTGATTAATATCACACTGTGTGTGGCCCAGAGGAGTCTGCTTGTGAGCTTGGGTACCCTGTGCCTTCATATCTGTGGGCATCCTATGATGAAAGAAGGCTGAGTTGTTACATGTGACCACGCTGTCAAAGCAATTTTGTCAGTCTACTCATTCTCTGGTGTTTAGAGATGCTGACACACTGTGCATTGGCTCCCATGATTTTATTGAGGTGATGGATAGACTTGTTTCCTCTTGTCTCCCTTCTTTCTTCTTTGATCTGTGAGTGTGGGTACAGGGTTTTAAATTGTATTCCTTCTGCCAAGTATGTCTGTAAGGCATCTCAATGGTCTTTTATTTAATTCAACAGATCATCTAGTTTATTATATTAAATTAAAAGAGTATAGAGTATTTAAGCATGTAAATAAAGAAAAGGTATATTTATTAACTCTGAACTGGTTCTGTTCTGGACTTTGGTTTTCTGTTAACATTTTTTTTTAAAGACATGGTTACTCTTTTTTGTCTACACAAGTTAAGAAACACAACAAAAGGGGATGTGATTTGGAGGTCAATAGCTGCATATACACCTTTTCGTTAATGTTACGCAAGCATCTGTAGTTGGCCTGTGTGAAAACCGGCTGGAAAAACTGAGTTGATTTGAGCAGATCAGGTACTGGGTGTGATGATTAATGATTTATCACACACCAGCAGGGAAACGAGCAGGGCCGGTCTCATCTACCCCTGCAATCCAGATCTTTGTCTTTGCAAAGCTGCTTTCCTATCTCTCGCTAGTCTATTATCAGAGAGCCAGAGTGACTCTACAGTTTAAGATTCATTTCTGCCTTTAATAAATTCGAACAGCTTTTAGACATGTGGTGGTACATAAGCCCACAGTTTTATTGTATAAAATGGCTGAGCCCAGAAAATGTTTAATGATAACTAAAGATACTAACTTCTGACTGATTATATATACCTGTTGATATCCTGGTAACCAGAATTTGGTACATTTCAAATTCTTACTTTTTTGTCATAAATTGTATTTTCTCTTGCATTTTTGTCAGTCATGGGTGTTTGACTAAAGTGAGATATGTTTGAATGAAGTGGTTGGTACACAAATGCACATTATTTTTTTCATACTTCGCTACCCATCCGACAATCAACAGTCATTTTTTATTATTACTGAGAATAAATCTTTTGTTGTTTTTTCTCACCACTCCAAAAAGACACTCAGTGTCTTTTTGCACTCATTCACTTACTCACTCTCTCTTGCTTTTGACCCTCTCTCTTTTTCTCTCTTTAGTTTGATAAATCCTTATTTTTGGCTTGGAATTTTGTGAAGTAGATCTTATGAATTTAGAGAGGTTCATTGCTTTAGACAGGCCTGGTAAGGTGGAGATCAGTTAACAACCTTTTGGATGCAATGGCACCCAAAATCATCTTATTTAGAACCTTTCAACCTTTAATCAACATTAATCCTTTAATGCTTTTGTCAGGATTCATATACTATTAGTTAACTTGTTAAATGTTCATGAAACACATGTATACTGCTGTACAGTACTCCTGCTAAATAAAAATTGTTCCCTACCATTAAGAATGAGATATAATGTAATGAAAACTTTACCTAATAATGAAAGTAAGGGTAGATTTTAATGTCCTCTGAAAATTTTCAAGCACATTTTCAATGTAATAAAATTAAAGTTAAAAAGTTCCTGTAGCTCAACTGGTAGAGCAGTGTGTTAGCAGTGCAAAAGTTGTGGGTTTGATTTCCAGGGAACACACACACACACACACTTGATAAAATGTATGGCTTGAATGCCCTATAATTGCTTTGGATAAAGTGTCTGCCAATTGTAATGTTTTCATAATCCTAAATAAATTTACTTAATTTCACTTAATTTTCAAAAGTGAAACTCTGATTAGAATGAAATTATTTTTTAAAAATACTTATCCCAAAGCTGACACTGTGACCAGTACTGTCAAATCAAATGTATTCTCCAAACATCTAGCAACATATTATTTTTTATATATTGTAAAAAGAATATATATATAAACTGTCCAGTTTAATAGGTATACTAAAAACTGCAACAAATAGATAACATCCCCTTGTGTCTCCTTTGAGCGACAGCAAGCATTTAAATAGTGGTAGTGATACGTAATGCTAAATGAAGCAGACAAACATGTCTTTAAATGACCAGCAACCTACTACACCCACCTTTCTGTGACTGGTGGAGGTCTAGGCCAGCTGTATGCTGTGCAGGGGTTGGTGGGGCCCCACTGCAAGATAACTAATATAAAAGCTTTCAGGGCTTAAACTGAAGAAAAACGTCAGCTCATATTTGGTCGCTCACCCAGGTCTAATATCTCCCAATTGTGGACATTACCAGTGGTTTTACCCATTCTTACCAAAACTCCCCCATCCATAGACCCACACACACAGATTTACATTGCTCTCCATTTTTTACTCTCTCTTACACACATATTCTCACTCCAGCAGGTTCTTCAGAGTGACAGACTCTGGAGACTTACCTTGTTAAACAGTCTTAAAAACAACAAGGACTTCAGAACAAAAGTGTGCGCTGTGTTGGCAGTGAAAGCACGGTACTCAGACTTAGTTGGGACATTCCTTAGAGGACTGGAAAAATGATCCCTGTCCTCCCAAGTCTTTACTGTGGTGTCATGTCAAGCTGGGTTGTGATGCATAGGGGCAGATATTTTGTACACTGACAGCTCTTCACACTGTAACCTGATGTGTGGTTTAAGGCAAATCAGTCATTTTCTATTTCTAATCTTTAACTGACTGATTTGACTTATATTTATAAGTGTGTCTATTTTATTCTCATGCAATTTAATAAGAAATTTGCATGATAATGTTGCAAATATGCAAATAAAATAAATCCACAATTATCAAAAAGTATCAACATTTTTTAGCTACATATTTATATATCCTGTTTCATGAAAAAGTCCCCTGATCAAAATCTGTCTAGGGTTTTATTAATAGGCATTTTAAAGTTCATAGATGTTTCATGTACTTGAAAAAAATTTCCTGGCTAAGTTTGCACATCAAATTTTACCGCCATTGACCTTTATTGTCAGAGAAACCCTGCGCAAATTGTTTTTCTCACGGAAAGTGTGAAGGTCTGTCATCTGTGCTAACAAATATTATCTGCTTTTTTCTTTCTCTTTTCTTTTATTGTATCTACCTTTCTATCCAAAATCATGAATAATTTGTATCTCTGCCCTGCTTCCTGATGACAGCTGTGCAGTTGACTTGCAGTCTATTTTTCAGATCAAGTAAATAATGAATAAAGCGGCACAACAAAAGAACAGACTATCTGAGTCCCATCTTCCTGAGACACATCCACTGGCCCTTGTCACAGAGGTTCGAGTGCCCAGCATTTCTGCATCACTGTTCACCTGCTAAGTGGGAGATTACTGACTAATTTACTGTACTGTTCTATACATACTTTTTACATTTCTTTAGCACTATCTACCATTAACTTACCAATCTATCTATCTCTATTTTTAATTGACAGTTTCTGCAGCTGTTTTGATAGTATTCATATCAGCAGATGATGTAGTAAGAGGATTCCTGGTAGTGATTTGTGCAATTCCCCTAATGTTTCCTGTTTTACCGTCATCAGCCACAAGTCAGGAGACAACATTACCAATATCCCACTATCTTACTGAATAGATGTGATGTGTAATACAATATCAAGTGATCTTGACTTTAAAAAAAAACATTTGCCCTGTTCATTTAAAACCATGGCAAAAAAAATAAAGGTGTAACTAACATTCATTTGAAATATCCCTAACCATGTGTTCTGCTTCCCCAACACACTACCATGTGAATATCACAAGATGTAACTCATTGGTTACCAAATACAGATTATTGCAACCTTTATAGTTTGATTTGTTTTGTTTGTTTATACGTCTATGTATCTGCGTGTTTTAAAGCCAAAGAATGAAGTGTTCTGATTACTTGCCCACTGAAACTGATTGGGGTCTTTCCAGGATTTATTCTATTAACAGCCTGGAGGCTGTGCGGCAATAGTCTTAAAACCCTCACTGAAATCTGGCCTGGCCTAATGGTGCACTTTCAGATTGAATTTTTACAATAAATAGAGGATTTAAACATCTGAGACAAAAGAACTTGCATACAGGCACTGCAATCCTTGTAGCACTGGATGGCATACACTATATTACTGTCCCGCTATCTGCTCACACAGACTTGTGTCTTGCTTATTGTGCCTTTCAGAGTTTAAACTATTACACCCTGCTATTGTTATGTAGCGAAGTTGTACTGGAACTTAGTGAAAATATATTGTAAACCCTAAATTATTTACCTTTTGCGTGCCAGATGCCTAGATAAGTTGACGTTATATCCCGGGGCAGTGTGGTAGCATTGACCCGCCCTATTATTCCGCGGGTGTAGCGGGAACACTTTCTGCTGAATAAACGTCTTTATTTACATTAAGTTTGGTTAACAGTAAAGATCCAAGAGTGTTTGTAGTGTAAATAAAAGGGGGTAACTTTTGCCATGGTAAAATAAGATGATCGAGAGCCAACTAGCTGTTTAATTTTTAGCTGTTTTTAACACTCATTTGTAGACGCCATGTAGGTGAATATTCGACAAATTAAAGATTTGGTTTGGTTACGTTTTGTTTTTGATGCTTAATCATGACCATACAACGTTGCATTGTAGGTTAAATGTGTTGTGGTCAAATTGTAGAAAACACTATAGACAACTGCAAAAATAAGGTTGCAATAGGTTTGCAATAAGGGCTTAGGTATTATCAATACTATTCTTTTATTAAGAATATAATGAACATAAAACCTCAGCTGAATTATTTCCTGGTCTTTAAATTATCTGGACACTTCAAAATATCTATATGACATACATTTTGTGGTCTTCTTTAGATTACTATCGAAATAGCCAAAGTACTTTTTAGATTTATTAAATCAATTGTCGAAACTGAGACTACTATTGTCTTAAAAGGCCGTCTCTTCGTTGCTGATTTCTAAATATGATGTTTGCGTAGTCTCTCAACGCTCAAAAGAAAATGAACTATGTTTTTTTACTTTATCAATGGTCTTTATTTTCCTACTTTTATTCTCGTCTTTTTTTTTTCACAAAAATCGATCTTATTAAATTCACTTACAAAACAGGTACACATTACATTCAACTTATTGGTGTTTTAAGATGTGCTACCCCGTAAAACTAATGCCAATAAAAACGTTTTGACTGGAAGCATGACATTTCCCTTTGCTATTTTCGATCAAATAACGTTTTAATAAAATAAAATGTATATGTACGTTACGTAAAAGGCAAAAGAAAAAGATGCAAGAGGTAAAAAAATTTTCGTAACATTCTTTATTTTAATAAATAGTGTAAATTATATAAAACAAATGTTTTATCAGTTGAATGTATTTGACGCTCTATACAATTCAGTAGAGTTACTTATTTGTTTATATTTGTATGTATAGAGTATTTACTTGTTTATTATCAAAAAACAAATCTATCAGCGACTACAGAATTGAACGTATCTGTGTTTAATGTATGGAAAAAGTTCGACAAGCTGCTAATAAATCATTTAAGTTGGGCAATAGTACACAAACAATCCTTCTATTGATGAAATCACTCAGTCTATTGTAGTGCTTGTTTTGCCAGCATCTCCTCTGCAGCGTTAAAAACAAAGTGGCATTCTTTTGAGGTGCGGTGATTTTTCTCTCCTTCAGCTGATATTTTGGGTGATACAATGTCCTTTCTCGCGGCGGTTATATTTCTTCCCTGATTATTTTGGTGATAATATTTTGGGTTCAGACACGATGCCTGGCAAGTCTTTTGATTCGAATCAAGATATCCTATGATGAAAGCTGCCAGACCTGCTGGCCTGCTGCTGACTCGTAGGCAATTCAGACAAAGCATAAACAGCCCTCTACAACTAATGTAAACTCGATTAGTAGTAGCCTTCTCTATAACACTGATTTAATGTTTATGAAATAAACGCACGTTAAATTAAAATTCATATTAAAGTTTAGTTGGGTTGTTCAATAGTGTTGGGTTAAGTCCTGGGTTCATAAATGCATGTTTCCTCATTTCAAACCGTGTTGTGTTTCCTTGTGTCTTCTTAAATCGACCTTGCGTTGGAATCCTTTGCCACAGAGGTCACATCCAAACGGTTTGAATCCAGTATGTTTTCGACTGTGGGTTATCAGATTGGAGCTCTGGCTGAAAGCTTTCCCACACACTTGACATTTGTGTGGCTTCTCCCCTGTAAGACAAAATCCATGTCAATTTATGGTTAGAAACAAAGCAAATTTAGAGCGTAATCTAACTACATAAAAATGTTGAAAACTTCTTTTGTCCTTCACCCTTATGCGTACCTTGAGGAAAACAGCTAGTGTAACAAATAAATATATATATATAGTTTTTTACCTGTGTGAATAAATGTGTGTTTCTTCATATCTGATTTCTGATGAAACCTCTTTCCACAGTACTGACACGGGTAGGGCCGTGTATCGGAGTGTATCAGTAGATGAGTGGACAGAGTTGAAGATCTTTTGAAACTTTTCCCACAAATTTTACAATCAAAACTTCTTTCCTGTTAAATGGGGAATGTGTTTATTATTAATATTTATATTCATTTATTTTAATTTGACTTATCTTAGACATTTGTAGCATGATTTCCTTAACTAAAAGAAAATTCGATAACTCACCTGTGAATGAACAGCTCTGTGTTGCTCCAGACTGACGGCGTGTCCGAACGTCTTCCCGCATAAGTCGCAAGCGAAAGGTCTTGTTCCACTGTGCGACCTGCGGACGTGAACTTCCAAGCCATGTGGTGTGGAAAACACCTGTGAATTATAACGGGACATTTTTTCCACATGCCTGCTTATCATGATTTGTCAAATGCGAGTAATCCATATGTATACCTTACCTTGCTACATTTTACACATTTGTAGGCGCCGTTTAGCAGGAGACGATTACGCATCACATCGGGGCTGGCCTTCATTTCATCTCCTTTTCCCAACATGCTGCTGTCATCATACAGTGAGGCAGTAGCGCGATCAAATAAAGTGGCAGTGGACCTGTAACTGTTGTAAATGCCCGAGCCAGTTTCTCGCTCCGTGAAAAGAGAGGGCTCGACCACTGTGTCATTGTAATAAGATGGCCGAGTAGACCGTTCCAAATCTGGAGAATGGTGATGGTTTAGATTGTGCTGTACCAGATGTCTGAGGTCACACCCAGAGTAACTGCTCCACGCGTAAGGCCTGAAGGGGACAGCGAAGGTCTGTGTTTCCTCAGCGGAGGGTGAAAAGGATTTTTCTGATTCTGTTAGAAAAACATAAATTCCATGGATCACAGTTTTTAACTAATTTCGTTTTTTAATTTTAGTATGATGGTGACATTCTATATTCCATCTATGTATGTAAAGACTGTATTCATCAAGCATTCAGAACATCATGGTAATGTCTGGAATACATAAAATACGCTCATACCGGGTGATGCTGATGGTGATGGAGGTCGCCAAAAGTCCTCGTAATCTGAGGAGCGGTCGCACACGCTTCCCCCACAGCTGAGAGGAGACTTGGAGGAAAGATCAGCTGGATCCCCTAGGTGAGAATCTGGAGAACAAGCACCAGCCGTGTTGCCTGTCAGGGTATCTGTACAGCACTCCAACACGTCTGAAGTTTTGCTTTCTTTTATGAGTCAATGTAAAAGAAAAAAACCCACAGATGTATAAATGTTTCTATGAAAACTGCAAACGCATTAACATCTGTGTGTAACCTATGGTAGACTGGGCCAACGAAAAGTTCACTCTACACAGGTCAAATCTAGTCAAAACATGTCTGCTATGTTATCACATCCTTTAAATGTGTGTCCAATGAGTAGCCTAAATTATAACCTCGTTTTTTCATATTTATCTATAGATTTGGGGGAACATTTTAATAAAAAATATTACTGGACATGCTACAGGTAAAAATACATATAAACAAATATATAAACACAACGAAATTTGCAATAAATGTGCAATAAATTCATCATCATTAAACGTTTCATTTTGAATATATAAAACTTACTTTCTGACTGACGTATAACCTGTTTGACAATTGCAATACAGTTTGCATTTTACCAATACTGTTTACAAATGTATATTTTGACATACCTGAACATATTTGAGATAAAATAGTATCAAGTCTGTTGTAGTCATCCTCCAAAGTTCGTGGCTGATGGTAACTGTGTGCTTTTTTGCTCTTTACCAAGAAAGACCTAGGCATGGTGTCTCCTCTGGTTCCTTCTTTCTATGTCCTCAGTCATTAGTAATGATCTAAACAATCTGTCAGATCCAGGGATGCGGCGGCTTTTTTATCCCTGAAAAGATTTGAAGACCATTGGTTAAAGGGCTGCGCGTCTGTTTAGTGGATATGGCAGAGTGGGAGCATGCGTAAAGCAATTCTCTCGTCTACCAGGTGTTATGAAGACAGGTGCTTTAAAGGAACAACTGCCCAGCCTTGAGCCTGTGATTGGTCCGCCCC
>JAZGTK010016513.1:0-12698 GCA_036877625.1 Ambastaia sidthimunki
GGAAGGAAAGAAAGTGTAAACAGCTCTTGAAGGAAGGAGAGGGTGTGTGTGAGCGACAACGAATGGAAAGTAACTGTTACGCTTTGAAGAGATTGAGATTTTAATGAAGGCAGCGACATGAGCAGAGGTGTTCTTGTGGGGAGATGTAAGAGGGATGAATATGGCATTGCTTGTTTTTGAGGTCAAAGTCTTGAAACTCTTCAGGCTCTGGGATGGAAATGTGTGTGGGACCCCATTAGCATCAGTGACACAAACGTCTCTGTCTGCAAAATGTAACGCGTGTTTAAAATTTAGAATTTCTGAAGTATTTAGAGTTGTAAACACAAGCTTTTAGAATATGGAAAATATAGCAGATTTCGTTATATCATCTGATGAAAGCTGGTGTCATTGTTTGTGTGTGTGTGTGGGTATCCAGTGAAACAGGTGTGGGGGTGTCCTGTATAAGCCCGTACACAGCAAACATGTACTGCATGTCTCTTTTACACAGGCTGCATGACAGGCCAGCAATGACAACATATACACACAGACAGAGCTGAGATGCAGGAGAGGCCTACAGGTTATGGACACAGCCAGGTGGCTGCTGGGATTGTGTATAGTTTCTCCTCCTTTCAGATAAGAGAAACCCAATCCTTCATAAGCACAGCTCACACATTTCAGCTGTTGCCGCTGTGCTGAAAGCCACTAAAATGAGAGGTGTGTGTGTGTGTGTGAATGTTAAATGTGTGTGCCCTGGATCTGCTATGGTAACTTTTGGAATGCAATCAATTTGTTTCATTTCCCATTTTCTCCAATAGAGCTTTACCACAAAACTACAAGTTTATTTTTATGAAATGAATGTTAATATTTAAGTATGTGATATTTAAGTTCCATATATCCAGTTTTGGTTAATTATCTAACATTGTGGAAGTAAAATGTTTCTTTCTTCGTGAGAAGAGAGATAAAGTTTAGAGATTGTTATTTAATGTGTCACCTACACCCACCCACTTAAAGAGACAGTTATTGAGTTGTTTTGTATATTTTATGCAATAGTTAAATAGCATTGAAACATCTTAATTAAAGAATATAATTAAAACCTTTGTGTGTGTGTGTGTGTGTGTGTGTGTGTGTGTGTGTGTGTGTTACAGACCAGTGCACATCAAGTGAGGAGGCGTCGGAATGCACTTGTTTGTTGGATCTTCATCCCAGTAAGGTGTGTAAATGAAACCTGCAAACAAATTATCCTCTGTCAGTTTTGAGATCCTGCCTTCTTTGTTTAGGCACACTGTTTGTTGATGCTACAACTAGGTGACATACACTTTATTTGCCTTCTCTATCTTTCTTTAGCTGTGTGTCTGTTTGCAGTGCATGTCTCACTGACAGACAGACACAACATATTGCAGCAACCCAAACCCCTCTGTTTCCTCTCCACCACCAGCCAATCAAATGCACTCAGAAAACAAACTCACCAATCATGGCAAGCAAGTGACTAGCGGGGCCCAATCACAGCTCCCGAATGTAAACCAAGTGCAGCAGCAGGGACCTGCTGGCACCCAAGGGTCAAAGAGCAGTGTGTCCGGGAATCATGGAGTCAAATCCAACCAGGTTTCTCCTGGCAACCCTGGACTGAAGAGTCTCAGCCAATCAGGTGGTGGTGTTGGAGTAGGTGGGATAATGAAGACCAAGGCCAAGAGGGAAAGGAGTGTCTCAATGGATACAGGAGACCAAAGAGAGTCAATTGCTCCCGTTTTGGAGACAGATGCCAAAGGTAGGTTTAAAACTAGTCTTCGCTTGCTGCACACAAAGATGTTATGAGGTTTCTCAGATCAGCAACCTTATTGGCTGGCTTTACACAAAGATTTTGTATTTTATGAATATGACAGAATGTTTTCTGTAAGTCTGTCTCCTTAAATGTTACAGGAAAAGGCAAACAGAATACAGAAAACAGAAACAGAATGTCTCATAATAATAAGCTGCAGCATGGACCAGATTTGTGCCAATAGTTAAATGTCTGGCTACATAAACATAAGAATACATTTATACAACCCCACAAATTCATATTACTCATTTATCAGTAGCACCGTATCTCTTGATCAACAGCCCATAAAAAGGCCAAACTTCTGTAGTTTTCTGTCAACTGGAAAGATGAAACTGCTTGTTTTCTGCAACCCCAAAATGCCCTGACCTTTCTGTGCACATGCGTGTCTGTAGCATGCGAGTTATACTCCTGGAGCAGTCTGAAATGCGTGTGCATGCAGGCGCTTGTGTTTTCCTGTTGGTCGTCCTGTTGTGTGAGTCACTCACTAATTGAGCAGGGATACAGAGAGACTCTGTGCACAGACAGGAAGTAGAATAGAGTGGGTGGAGAAACTGAGGGGGAGGGAGACTCGAAGCAACAAGTTCCTGAATGTCAACAAGGCCAGTTAGTGCACATACACGTGCACACATACACACACTGTTTCCCTTATGTGGTCTAATAGGTAAATCGTATGACAACATGTCCAGATCCCATTTCACCTCAGAAATACAGACAGACGATAGATAGAAAATGAACAAAAACCAATCACTGAGAAAGTATATAACAGATCAATGTTCAAAACAGTCTTCTTACCTTAACCTTATTCGCAAAGCTATGTTTATAGTAATGATTGTAGCTTGTTCTTACAGCAGTTGTCTGGAATTTAAACTTATCCACGTAAAGAAAATAACTCCACAGGTAACTTGCAGTTTTATGTTTGATGGCGAGAGAAAGATGGCGATAGAGAGGCAAACGTTTCGGATTGGAGCCTATATAAATTGTTCTCATATTTATTTATAGCACTTTAGTTTTAAGATAATTTGAGTTGAAATAAGCATACATGAAATCTCCATCACTTTTTATAAGGTATCCCATGATGCACTTTAAACTTCAGTTATCTAGGGTGTCTTGAACAAAAATGTGATATCTTTCACATTTTTGGTCATAACATGACATAATTTATGAATAGATTCATAGATGATTTACTATTATTCTAAAATGTGGAAAATAAGGTAAAAATAAGTAAACAGTAAAAATAAAGACTGTAAATCAACATAAATCAAGTAACAAGACTGAGATTACATTATGGTATTGTGATTAGTCACAATGCAAAATATTAGTATGCAGTCTTAAAAAAAGGCTTTATTGTCTTCATGCCAAGTAGAATTTATTAATTTCATCTTTTCGTGAGAATCAATTTTAAAAGCCATAACAGCCCTTCATTTCCTGAATTCTGGAGGCGTGTTTTTCTTTTTACTGTGTGTATTCTGCTTTGTTTTGTTTAGCTCCTTGTTCTATTCTTAATTTATTTCCATTTGCCACATGCTTTGTGTATGTCGTGTGTGTATAAGAGAGAGGGAGAGTGATCAGGGGAAATAACGGGGCAATGGTGTGAGTCTGAGAAACTGAGTCATCAGAGCTTCCTGTAATAGCACTGAAGCTCCTTTGTGTGCACACTCAATGTCTTCTACACACACACACACACACACACACACACACACACACACCTGTATGGCTTTATAAGACCTTGGAAGCTAAAACCAGGGTTAGAGTTTAGTCATGCTGCACTGAATTCATAATTAAGTTATGCTTCGCTGAATTAATAAATTAAATTAGATTGTGAAAATACATAAGAAATAATGAATAAAAAGGCTGAAATGCAAAGATGAGTATTTTGATGTGCCACAATGTCCTCAAGGCAACGTCCATTATGCGATAGTATGTCCCAATACTTGCATAGTCATTTTCTAAGCACTTAAACTTTCCCATCACAAAAACTTTACAACCTTTTAGTTTATGATATATTTAGGTGAACTGGAATTCATTATATGGTTATCTTCATTCATTTTCCTATAGCAGCGTGTTAACCAAGTGAGACATGAGTTTGACGTTTGAAGTTGAGACAAGTAGTTTGTCTGTCCACATTAAAAGCAGGAATGCTGTGTGATGCAACACAGTTACAGCTAGTCAGAACATATTTCATGTAATATACATCTGTGTGGAGTGGGATAAAACTTTGACTAACGTGCAAACACATAACACTAACATGCAAACTATGGTTGGTTAACATGTTAAGCAGATAGCCAATTGTTGTCTTGGTTCTTTTTGATAGAATACACATACAGCCCGAAGTAAGGATTAAAAAAATTACTTGAAGTGAATCATTAGAACATACATCTTTTTGAGTTTTTGTTTATATTTTAGTGCACATTTATAGTTTCAGTTTAGTACAAACTTTAGTGCAAAGATTTGTTTTCATATCACAGTGATAGTTCCACAGACACCAGAAAATATCCAAGAATTTTACAAAAGAATTGTGTTTTCCAGGCCTAGAAAAGTTATGGAAATGTATTAAAAATAAAAGGGTCATGCAAAAGTAATGGAAATTTCTATAGTGGTTTTGTTAACAATAACAACCTTGGTTGTAACACCACACATGAGAGAGAGCTGAGAGGAAATGGGACGGCTTTTTAAAGGAGAACCTTTCCATCACTGTCTAGCTCTTTCTCAGGCAGACTCTCTTCCTCTCTGTCTCCCTCTCTCTCTTTCTCTGTAAATATTGTTCACCTGGTAGCAAAGCAAACAGAAAGACATTCAAATGAAATGCAAGTCACCCATCCACTTTAGACTCACTCGATTGCCACACCTGGAAAGGGACAATGATTAAAAAGAAAGTAAACCAGAGAAAGAGAGCTGACTCACTCATTTACGTAAACTGATGTCTGCTGGGAACAAAGGAGGATGCAGAAAAAGGTCAGCTCTTTATCTTTCCTTGCCACCAACATGGCGTGCACAAGCTGAGGACACCACAACCTAACACCACTTGCTCTCTCTCTCTCTCTTTTCTCTCTCTCACTGTGTCTGGTATTCAAGGTTAGGAGATATTTTAAGGTTTTGAAGGTCTTGTCTCCTCTTATATCCTATAAATGCCTTACATTTCTGGAGCATTCTGTGTCTGGAGTACACTTTAATTTTTAAACGCAAAAACAACTACAGTGCAGATTAGCTGTGCGTTCATGGTCAGTTTGTGGGTGCCGCTTAAAGCATGTATGGGCTGAGAACGTGTTGTTTTATTTGTTCATTTGAAACACGTTTGCATAATTATGCCTTCGTGTATTTTTTTCAATGTTGTCCAGTAGAGGGCGTGATGCGCAGTAAACGCAGGTGTGTACTGGAGAGGAAGCAGCCCTACAGTGGTGATGAATGGTGCTCAGGGGCTGAAACTGAGGAAGAGGATGAGAAACCTCTTTCTGCTACACACCGTGAGTGTACACACATGAACATATTCATATATATATCCAGTAGATTACAGTACTACTTACACAAACAGTAAGCATTATTGGGACCTGCAATTCTAAGACAAATGAATGTTTCTGACAAATGAATTGACATTAATAATTCAAAACTTTGAAGGTACTCATTTATATTTGTACAGTTATATAAGTTATATGAAGCTGTTGGCCAACCCTGAAGTACAACAATCATTCCCCATCCAGCATCCGACCCCACTGTTATACTCTTATAAATGGCTGTAGAGTCAACTTTAAAGCCTCCTCTATTGTGTGTGTGTGTGTGTGTGTGTGTGTGTGTGTGCGAGAATGAGAGAGAGGGTGAAAGGGAAAGTTTGTGTGTTTTATTTGTGTGAATGTCAGTTGGTGACCACAACCCTGGAGTGTATGTACAGGATGCGCTACCTGCCCTTCTGTATCTGTGAAAATCAGAAAGAAGCACAAGAAGTGTTTGCATAACAAAAACAGAAATAACTATAAACACATTTAAACAACAACAGAACTATACTGATGAGTCCACACACATTTTCAAAGACGTGTTTTTAGATTAAGCTAAAGTTTTACTATTAGCCTGTGTGTACATATAAAATGCTATATTAGAGTTTAATGTGACATTCTACAAATAGTGTGTGAGGCACAGCAGGTCTATGACATTGAGCTGTTGTCCTCTCATGTGAAATAAACTCTTCTTCCGCTTCCTTATCCAGGTATAAGTTCGTGACTGAAGGTGTGTCATGAAACATTACCTGCACATGCCTCGCACAACACCAGTAACACACTGTATAACTTAATATTGCCCTTTAAATGTAATATCCATTGAGATAACCTTTAGCGTCCCTGAGGCATATTAAAATCTAGTTAAAATTAGGAGAAAACAAGGTTTTCTCATTTTATGAGTGGTTACTTAAAGCTGTTCCCAGATTTTTAACAACATTTTCCATTCATTTTATGTGACCGTAACAGTAAATGGCCTGTTTGTTTTTTTTACTTTTCACTAATCTTCAGGGTTTCATATCTGCCCACATAATTTCTTGACGTAAATGCCAAGCTATCAGACATTCATAAACCAAAGCTCTGGAAAGTGTTTTGTGGGATTTAGCTCCTCCTTGTGGTTTTCCGGTAGATTAGTCTCTTTTAGATTGTAAAAGTAAAGAAGTATTTTGATTCTCAATGTTGTAAGATAAAAATTCAGAAATGTTCAAATGTTTTATTTGTTAATAATAATAATAATAATAATAATAACTGATAAATAATAACGGGTAATAATTAATAACTGGCATTTTTTGTGCTGTACTCTTACAAAAAATTACATTGGTAATGTCAATATGGTAATCATTTAGAACAGTGGTATATATCAAAGTACCATTGTGGTACCATCTGATACCAGCATTATATCATGGTTAGACTGTATAAATAGGAAAACTAATTACAATTTTTTACTCATATACACATACTGGATTCTGATATAAACAGACCAGTGGTTCCTAAAACTTCACATTATGAAGTATTCAGTATGCTGCTGGTCTATATTTGGCTATACAGTTGTCAATTATTTAAGTGACTGCATTCAGTGATCAAGTTTATTTGTTCCAATTTAAGTTTTTTTCTATTACAGATATTTTTATAGTATATTTTTAGTTTTTTAATGTTTATCTGTCTTTTTGTTTCTCTTTTGACACTCAGCAGAGCATGTGATCTGTGCAAGTCAGGCCCACTCTGGTTCATCTGCCACAGGCACTGTTAGTGACCCAGGAGGTCCAGGTTTAAGCACTGGTCATGGACCTGGTATTCGCACAGACCTACATCGCCCCCCTCAGCAAATAGTTTATGTTTTCACTACCAGCCTGGCCAACAGGTTAGTGTGATTGCTTTGTTTTGTTCCAATAGACTCTGTAGTCAACATTTTACAAATGAAAAAACTGGTGTATTACCATATATTGTCTTGTCAGGACAATAGTCAGAAACTTTGAAGCCACAACAAAGGTGTTGACATATGCATGTATTAACTTAGAAGCCCATTTTCCACCATGCTGTTTTAACAGCTGTAGAAGTGTGTTTTAGTAGCCATTTTCCCATGACAAAATAGTAAACATTGAAAATTATGGGAAACAATGTTTTTTTCTTAAAATTTCATGAGTGGCAGTATGTCAGTGATTGTTTTGTTTAGTAGGAAATAGGTTTTGTTTAGTAGAAAAGATGTAATGTTAAAATATAAACTGTTCATACCACTGCCCATATTTGTTTATACAGCAGAGACCTTTAGATAGAATGTTTTTTGTTCTGCAGTGCTGCAGAGGCAGTGCTGCATGGCCACACAGACTCCATTCTCTTGTATCATCAGCAGAATGTCCCCCGCACCAAGCTGGACCAGGTCTGTCCTTACACATTGACACATACCTACAAGCCTGCACATTGTTATGCTTAAAATGAAATACTTAAAATTTGTGAGTTATGTTCGTAAACATAAGTCATGTGATGCTCTTAAAATACAAAGTAGACTGAAAGAATTGTGTCATCACATTCACAGGTGTTGTGTGCCTTGAGATGCAGTATTTGTTTAAAACCGCTATTTAAATCACAATGCTTGTCATTGTTCCTGTTTCTGTTTTGATGGGAAATAGTGGAGTTAAATGTCTTTTGTTATGTGCTGAGCTGAGGTTAGTGATGACATTTAACAGCCACCCCCACTTCCATTTTTTACTTTTTTCTTTTTGCTGTGTTCTTGCCTGTCTCTCTGAGCAGACTATTGGTGTTGGAAAACTTACCAGTCTAAGTGAGCAGATCAGCTCCAGTCACACTCCACCCATTGGCACACCCAAATCTCAGAGTGGTACACCCCGGCCAGCTTCTGTTGGTGGAATTGTGGGAGGACACCTTCCTGGCACCAGTACTCCGTCATCCACAGCCCATCCAGATGGTGAGCCAACCCAAACCCACAGAGAAGGAGGAGCATCGGGCAACAACAGCCGTTCTGTGGTTCATTCACTGGGTCCAGGAGGGTCAGGCCTGCAGACTATAGGGGTTTCAGGATCAGATGGAGTGGATAGGCCAAGTACAATTGTAGGTGTAGGCCAAGTACACCATGGTGCAGGTGTGTCTCCTTCCTCAAGTCCATCTGCATTATCTGCACACCGCCAGGGTGAACCAGGCCAGACAGGAGGGGCAGGAAACACAGATGGCCTCTCTAGGGAGCAGCTGGAGCATCGTGAACGTTCTTTGCAGACTCTTCGAGACATTGAGAGGTTGCTTCTACGCAGTGGTGCTGGTGCTGGCCATGAGGAACCAAGAGGTCCTAATGGCAATCCCAATAGCACTAATGTCAACAACAATAATAGTAATGATGGTGGTAGGGGGTTGGAAGATGGTGAAAATGGTGGAAGGAATACTGTTAACTGCCACAGCAACAATTCTGGCATGTCTGGTATGTCTGGTATGCCACCTGTGGGTGGAATAAAAAAGTATGAGGAACCATTACAGTCTATCATCTCACAGACACAGAATCTTGGTTGTCCTGGATTGGATGACTCACTTATTGGCCCACACCATGGTATGCCACCACACTCTCAACACCTTTCTTCACCCTCAGGGCTGGATATGGGGCCGTTGATGGGGCCTGAAGGTGTAACACCAGAGCAGCTGGCTTGGAGGAAGCTGCAGGAAGAATACTACCAAGAGAAAAGGCGACAGCAAGAAATAAACCCCCACCAACATCCCCAGCATTTTCGCATGATGTCAGAGATGGGCATGCCTGGGGGGCCTCCAATGCTAATAAGAGGCCCGCCACCCCCATATCACAGTAAGCCTGGTGATCAACAGTGGGGACCAGGTCCAATGGTAGGGGGAGGAATAGGAGGGAATGTCAGAATAATGGACATGCATCAAGATGGGCCTAGAGGGGCACGGTTCCTTCGAGGCCCTACAGGTGGTGGAGGCTACCCAGAAAGCCCTGGAGGAGTTTTAGCTATGGAGGGGTTGGGTCCTCAAAGACCTCCAAGGCCAGGCATGGCTTGGTTAGATGAAATGCCCCCAAACATGGGTGGTGGTGGCCCATTTCATGGGTGCTACCCCCCTGGGGGACCAGGTGGACCTCCTCAGCATTTTCAGGGAGATTTGGATCGTCCTTTAACACGGGAAGAGATGTTCCGCAGACTACACAGATTAGATTTGCAGCAAATATCCAGGCAGCAGCAGGCAGGGCTTGGAGGCCCTAGGATAATGGATAACACTGGAGGACCAGGCTTTCCTAATCCTGGAATGGGAGGAGGCCCGTCCTCCCGTGGAGATCCAATGGACTTTCCCGGTTCTCGGGCTATAATGGGCTCTCCTATTGGTGGAGTAGGTAGTGATGGTGGCCCTACAATGCGAGACATAATAGATTCTCCCATGGGAGGTAATCTAAATATGAATATGAATATAAACATGAATCCCCAGCAGCAGCAGTTGTTAGCCCAAAAGCTGAGGGGAGGTCCTGGACCTGGCGGCCCACTTGGGGAAATGTTGAACCTGGAAGACATCTCCCGTATCAGGGCTTCACAAAATGGTCGTAGTGGTGCTAACAAAGGAATGATTGCTGGTCCAGATGGACCTCTTCAGTTTCCCAACCAAAGCTCCTTTCCTGTTAGTCAAGGTGATGGCCCATATATGCAGCGGCCAGGCACGGAGATGTTTGTACCAGACCAGCTAGGTCCTCCTAATATGAGCAACAACTCAAGGCTTAGTCACATTCCCATGAACACTGGCTCAAGGGGCATAGACCTTGGCAACCGACATCCTCCTGACCTGTCCATTAGTGTTAATCAGATGGGTTCCCCAGCTATGCCCCCATCTCACCAGCTCAAATCACCCTCTCTTAGTCAGGAGCCATCACCCCTCCTGCCTTCACCATCTGCAGCAGGCTTGAAATCACCTAGCCAGTTACCACAAAGTGGTCCTTCTCACCCATCTTTACCAGCTGTTTCTGGGGCTGGAACTCCCTCCTCCACCTCTATTAAATCTCCCCAGGTTATGGGCCCTTCCCTTGGTCTTCGCTCCCCATCTGGCTCTCCCGGACACCTAAAATCTCCAACCCTGCCTGTCGGTTCACCTGGCTGGACTGCCTCACCAAAGACGGCTATGCCTAGTCCTGGGGGGCCACCTAGTGTAAAGGTTGCAGGCAATGGGGGGAGCAGCTCCACAGATACAGGTAAAATAGTCAAACTACATTTATTTTTTAAATGAAAACTTTAGAATGAAAACAGCTCAGTATTGAGTTTTGTGGTAAAATATGATCTATAATCTGCCATGTTTTATGAATCTTCATTTATTTGTTTATACCAGGTATGTCCCTGCCACCTAGGAGTTCAAACTCAACACCTATCAGTCAGCCACCCAACTCAATTAATCCTAGTATGTCTTTTACATCCTCACCAGATGACCCCCCATCCCAGAATCCTCTTTCCCTTATAATGTCTCAGATGTCAAAGTATGCCATGCCTAGCTCCACTCCACTCTACCATGACGCCATTAAGACCATCGCCACATCGGATGATGAGATGCTACCTGATAGACCCCTCCTGCCTGGAATCAACATGTCAGGTATGTTTGATTACCTTTCTTTCAATTTAATTGTCAAATGATATAATTAAAGTAACCATACAAAAGTGTTTTCTTTTTCGATTGTAATTTCACATTTTATATATATATTAATATATATATTAATATCATTATATATTTATATATAATTATTATTTTATTTATATTGTCATTTTACTGTTTGTTACCTTTATATCTGCTTTCATTTTTAATAGCATACTTATTGGGTAGAATAATTACCTGTAACTATTTAATTTAATTTTTAATTTAATTTTTATAATTTTATTTTTCTCACTAGGAAACATGGGAAATCATCAGACTACACAGTTACTACTCTCTTCCCAGGGTTCAATGGGACCTCACAGTGGTCCACAAAGTCCCATGGGAATGGTTCTCCAAGGAGGTCACTCCCATGATCTCTCTGGTCCCATGCTCCCATCCCCTAACACTATAGGCATGCCAGGAATGGCCTCAGCAATAATGGGAAGTGGACCTCCTGATGGAATAGTACCCTGTAATGTTTCCCCACTGCATCCCCAAAACCAAATGGGGGGATTTCCTCGCATACAAGGACCTCTTCACTCCCCTATTGGTGGTATGGGGCAGCAGTACCCACAGCGTCCTGATGAGGTCTTACCACCTCAGCAGATGCACATTCTAAATAAAGGCATGTCTCAACATCGACCTCCTCACCAACCTGACACTTTTCAATCCATAACAATGGGTGATGGTCCAGATCTGAGTGAGGTCATTAGACCCACGCATACAGGCATTCCTGAGTTTGATCTTTCCCGTATCATTCCTGCAGACAAGCCCAGCAGCACCCTGCAGTACTTTCCCAAAAGTGAAGCCATGTCCCAGCCACAGCAGAATCCTCAACCACCCCAACAGTCTTCTGTTCAACTTCTCAAACAGCTCTCCTCATCTGGACTGCCCCATAGCAGTGTCCCTTCTTCCAACCCCCATATTGCTAACCTACAGAACATGATGGCTGAGCAGCAGCTGCCCCTACACCCTTCACATACACATTGTGGTATGCGCCCAGGTATGGGCATGCCTCAGATTGGCTCCAGGGGCATGGGTTCAGGTGGTGGGATGGGGCCCATATGCCACCCGGGACACATAATAGGCAGGACAGGCATGTCTCCCCAACAGCAACTTCAGCAACAACATCATCAGCAGCAGCAGGCAATGATGGCCAACAACCTCTTACAACATCCCTCCCACCCTACACGCAGTATGCTTTCTCCACAGCAGCACTCTCATAATCATATGGCTCAGCAGAATCTGATGATGATGCAGGCCAAGCAGCGGGGCATGACACTCCCTGGGGAGCACTTTGGCCAACAGGGGCCCCTTATGTCCCCTCAAGGGCCTATGATGGGACCTCCACATTCACAGTCAGGCATAATGGGCCCTCAGAGTCTGAGGCAAAGGAGTATGTCACTGGACAGCCAATTGGGCTATGGACCTGGAAATATGGCCAACATGCCCTTTTAATCTGGCTTCTCTGTAAAACTGTACAAACCTTGTTTTTTATTCTTTATTTCTTCATTGGACATATTTTCATTGCCATTGACTGTGGCAATTAAATACTAAAAACCTTGGTTTTAGTAATATTTTCTTGTTGCTAAAGTGAATGTTGGGAGAAAAAGCTAATTATTGAGGGTTATCATCACAGTTAGGTGAACTCTAAAGCCATTTTTTAAGATATTTGTAAAATATGTATATTTTAAATCAATGTGTTTGATGGCAAAGGTGAAAGGAGGAAAAGCCTCTGGGTTTCTATGTTGTAATTACATTCTGGCTACCAAACTGTTGTGGAAGATAATATCTATATTTCT